>CM059284.1:24653225-24668225 GCA_030347295.1 Setipinna tenuifilis
GTGCGTGTGTGTGTATGTCTTTGGTGTAATTTTGTTTATATGTATTAGTGTGTATGTGAATTGTTCTTTTGTTCATAGAGTATATGTGTGCCTGTCTGTCTGTATGTTGGTGTGTATGCATTTATGAGTTATGTTGTCTGTGCTGGAAGAATTGAGAGATTGAGAGAAGCACACATTGACCACGGCACGCATGTGTGTGTGTGTGTGTGCATGTGTGTGTGTGTGTGTGTGAGTGTATGTGTGTGTGGGATTGAGTGAGCACTTTAGACACATAGTCACATCTCCCTTACAAGTGCAGGAGCCCCAGGAGTCAGGCGCGGGGTCACGGGCGAGCATGTCCTCTTTTGTCACCACTCCCTGGAGAAGCCCACAGACCCCCATTCCACACACTTCACACAGACTTATTATTCCACCACGAGTGTGTGTGTGTGTGAGTGAGTGTGAGTGTGTGGGTGTAAGAGAGAAAGACAGAGAGTGCATTTGTGTGCATTTGTACAGTATGTGTGTGAGAGAGAGAGAAAAAGAGAGTGTGTGTGTGTGTGTAAGAGTGCGTAGGGATGCAGGTGTGTGCGTGAGTGTGTGTCGGTGTGCATTATGTGCCAAAATGCCACTGTGTGCCTTTTCTCCCTCTGTCTCCCCCCTGGCCGCCCACACAATGATAACATTTGCAGAGTCCACTTTGTGAATATTAATTATAAATGGCTGACCTTAGCTCTGGGGGATGCACAAGATGGCTACGGTATTGTACCTTGTAATTAAAACAGCATTTGATATCCGGTGTGGATTTTTTTCTTGTTACACCAAATCATTTGTTGATGCCAAGAGAAAAAAGAAGCAGCATCAGTGTTGTCTTTTGGCAAAGCGACGAGAGAAAATCGCTAATTAGCACGACAAATAATGATCTGAGTCCTTGCGTTCGTAGTGTATGTGTCGGCAGTGTATGCATAATAGGCGGCAATTATTTGTTAGGTTGGATCTACTCTGTACAAATGGATGGTAAATGGATTGCAGAAGAGCTTCTCCATTGTTGAACATTTGCCAGTAAAGTGCTGCTGTAAAAAACATCCATTACAGGAAAGAAATGAATATGTACCCACCCATTTACGCGTGCGTTAACAAAGACAAATGTGATAAAAAAAAATTCGGAAAATTGTAACCAAAAAGCCTTAGCCGTCGTTTGAGCAATTAAAGCTAGAAATCCTGTGCAGGCCTGGGGGTGAGCGGTGTCGGTTGGGGGGGGGGGTGTGTGAGCTTAATCAGACGGCTCCACACCGCATTAGTGCAGGGGGAAATGACTGCAGCCAGCCCTCCTCAGGACCGGGCACACCACCACACGCTGACCGTACACTGGCCCTCACTCCGTCACCAGCTGCTCTCCGCTCTACTCAGCCACAGCCATATAGCCCCAGCCACAGCCACAGCCTGTGCTTTATGTGATTGCAGTGGTGTGTGTGTGTGTGTGTGTGTGTGTGTGTGTGTGTGTGTGTGTGTGAACGTATGTACAGTATATGTGTGGTGTGTGTGTCTTTGTTTTGTCTGTTTCTTTCTTCTTTGTGAGTGTATTAATGTGTGTTTGTATTTGTTTTGTCTGTTTCTTTGTGAGTGTTTGTGTGTGTGTGTGTCTCTTTCTTTGTGAGTGTTGGTGTGTGTGTGTGAATGTATGTATGTGTGTCTTTCTTTGAATGGTTGTGTTTGGGTGTGTGTGTGTGTGTGTGCGTGTGCATATTGCACTAGTCTGTGTGTGAGTGTGTGTGTGTTTGTGTGTGTGTTTTGGAGGGGGCTTCTCAGGCACTCTAGAGGCTTTGGGAAAATGTATTTCAAATTAAATGCACGCAGCTCTGAATAAGGAATGTGTTTTGAAAATGCATTTGACTTACGTTGGCATCCACTCACGACAAACTACTTTCTTACCCCACACTTTTCCTCCACTCTCTCTATTCCTCTCTCTCTGCATTTCTCTCTCCATTTCTCTCTCATTCACCCCTCTCTCAATTTCTCTCTTTCTCCTTCTGTCTCTCTCTCTCTCTTTATTCCTGCCTCCCCCCTTTTTGCTTTCTCTCTCTTCCACTCTCTATCTTCCGCTATTTCTCTCTACCTTTTGCTCTCCCTCTCTGTTTCTCTTATTGTCCTTGTCTATTTCTGTGTTGCTCTCTCTTTTCCTCTCTCTCTCCCTCTTTGTCTCTCTCTTTCCCTCTCTCCATCTCTCTCCCACCCCCTACCCCCCCTACCCCCCTCTCTCTGTCTCTGTCCCTTCTCTCTCTTTCTCTCCCTCTCTCCCTCCTTCCCTCTTTCTCAGCACCGAGTGGGGTATTGAGCGGTAAATCAGAGTGCACTAGTTGGTGGTGGGCTGTAATGGACTGTATTAATACAGCTCTGATTCCCCCGGCTCCCGTGGCCCAGCTGTGATTAGCCCTTCCCTGAGTCACACACACACACGCCCAGAGAGGAGAGCAGGGGAGAGGAGGGGAGAGGGAGGAGAGGGAGGACACACCAAAGGCACAGAGAGAGAGAGACAGAGAGAGAGAGAGAGAGAGAGAGAGAAACTGTGTGTGTGTGTGTGTGCGTCTTTGTGTGTGTCTTTTTGTTCATCATGTGTGAAGGTGGTGTGTGGAACTCTGTGTGTCTAAGTGTATGTGTATATGTGGCTGTTTTTGGGTGTGTGTGTGTGTGTGTGTGTCTGTTTGTGTGTCTGTGTCTTTGTGTGCATGTGTGTATCTGTTTCTTTGTATGTGTGTGTGTGTGTGGGTGTGTGTCTGTGTGTGTGTGTGTCTGTGTTGTTGTGCAGGTGTGTTGTGTGTATATGATGTGCATGTGTGTCATCGTTAACTGTGTGTTCATCTTGTGTGTGTGAGTGTGTTTTCATTTTCACCTATTGAGTCGGAATCACAGATTTTGAAAGGAGAACAGGATGAGAGTTGCGGAAAAAGGAGACAGGAATAGAGAGAGAGCGAGAGAGAGAGAGAGAGAGAAGAGAGAGAGCGAGAGAGAGAGAGAGAGAGAGGCACTTACTGGATGATGAGGCGCAACAGAAATTCCATTAATCCAGGCATGTCAATTCCCCCTCTTACCATGACCCTGTGTGTGCGCAACGAGAAGCTCCATTTATATTTCGAGAGAGAGAGAGAGAGAGGGAGAGGGAGAGGGAGAGATGTGGAAAAAAGAAAAAGGAAAAAGTGAAGAAAGTTCATGGCGTGACAGATAAGTGGAGACACCTACGCAGCGTCAAACAGAGCCTGGAAGAGATGGAGGGAAGAGACAGAGAGAGAGAGCGTGAGAGTGAGAGACTGATGCAGGGGAAGGTGAAGAAGAAGAGGTGAAGAGATAGAGAGAGAGATAGAGACAGGTTGACAGAGGGAAAACAAAGATGGAAAAGAGGTGAAGAGATAGAGGGAGAGAAGAAGAGATAGAGACAGGTCGACAAAGGGAAAGCAAAGAAGGAAAAGGTGAAGAGACAGAGTGAGATAAGGAGAGATAGAGACAAGTCGACAGAGGGAAAGCAAAGAAGGAGAAGAGGTGAAGAGATAGAGGGAGAGAAGGAGAGATAGAGACAGGTCGACAGAGGGAAAGCGAAGGAGGCAGTGAAGTGGAAGGATGGAGAGAGAAAGAGAGAGAGGAAGACAGGCACAGTGCTCTCACCTCCCCACCTTTTGACAGTGATTCCATGTAGATGGTAAACGGTCGCAGCATCATGTCGTACTGAATGGCGCCGTCTGTGTAAGTGCAATGGCAGACTCTGTGTGAGAGCGCTGGGCCTAAGGTCCCCCTACAGCATAGTCTGACACATTCACTTCAGCAGTCTGAGTTGTGTGTGCCCACGTCTGTGTGTGTGTGTGTGTGTGTGTGTGTGTGTGTGTGTGCGCGCGTGTTTGTGCATGCTACGCGAGTGTGTGTGTCTCTGTGTGTGGGTGTGAGTGTGTGCTTGTGCATGCATACATGAGTGTGTGTGTGTGTGTGGTTGTGTGTGGGTGTGTGTTAGTGTGTGTTAGTGTGTATGTGCATCTGTGTGTGTGTGAGTGTGTGTGTGTGTGTGTGTGTGTGTGGGTGTGTGTTAGTGTGTATGTGTATCTGTGTGTGTGTGAGTGTGTGTGTATATGTGTGTGTGTGTGTGTAGTTCAGTTTCATTCACCTTGCCAGTCTGAGTTCATCATTGGAGGCGGATTACTGTAGCAGAGCCCATTTTTATGTATTGACCTCCATGCTGCACCATTAAACTAAAGTAATACACTGTGCGTTGTTGTGTATCGCACCTGTATTCGATCTTTGGATAATAGTTTGCTCGATGTGCCTTTATGCATAAGCTATATATTGTGTTTTTATGTTCCGAGAGCAACTGTTTTCAAAACAAAAACTTTGATGTTCTGTGTGCGGTTGATGCTGTTGTATGCATCAGTGAGTGCCTTTGCGTGTGTTGCAACTCCGATTACACAAGGTCATTGTCATTCATTCCGTGTGTTTTTATTCATTCCCTGTGTTTTTTTGTGTGCGACCAGCTGTACTGTGCATCTTGATTTGACTGTAGGTTGCGCTTACATCTGCAAGACAGTGGGGTTGTTCTCAATATTGTCTACCAGGGGATTGAAAAGATGTAGCCTATAAAAACATCCCTTACTTCAAACTTAAGTTTTCAACACTGTGTTTTGAATAGCCCTTTGTTCTCTCGAAGCAGGAAGCGTTTAAGCTGTCAGCGGGTGCTATGCAACACACACACACACACACACACACACACACACACACACAACACACACTGGCACACCCACCTACACACAGACACACACACACACACACACAAACACACACACACACACAAACCCCCACACACAAACACTCAGATGCATGCAAATGCACATACATGTACACACACACACACAACACATACACACACACACACACACACACACACACACACACACACACACACACACACATATGCACAAACATGTGCACATTTCTGCATGTGTGCCAGCCCATCAGGCCTCCACTAGAGAATAGAGGAAGCTCTATTGGTGCCTCGCATCCTTGTCTCACCAGGCTCCTCTCACTCTTGCCTGGTCAGCCTGCTCTGGTGAGTGATGTGGAGAGAGTGTGTGTGGGGGTGTGTGTGGGGGTGTGTGGGTGTGTGTGTGGGTGTGCAGGGTGGTGGTGGTGGTGGTGGTGGGTTGGTAGGGGGGGTTGCTAGGAGAGGGGCAGGAAGTCCTCTTCTCTCTCTCATTTCCTGTAGGGCTGGCAGGGAGTTTGCTCAAGGGCTGCTGGAGGCATTCAGCTGTGCACTGCATGACTCTCTCACTGTGTGTGTGTGTGTGTGTGTGTGTGTGAGCGTGTGTGTCTGTGTGTGTTTGCGATTGTGCATATGTGTGTGGGTGGCGATTTGTGTGACAAGTAGAAGATGGCATAGCAGATTTATTCCTACAGGTACCGTAGTTATTCACCTATCTTTTGAAAAGTAGAGAGGGAGAGAGTAAGAGAGAGAGACGGTGTGTGTACATGGCTTCTGTTATCAGCAGCATGTACATGTCTGTATAAATCAACTTTTCAGCAAATTTCCAACTGCCATTGGTATTCACATTGTTCATTCCTGTATGTGTGGAATGTGTGTGTGTGTGTGTCAGTGTGTGTGTCAGTGTATGTGTGAGAGTGTGTGTGTGTGTGTCTGTGTGCGCACATGGTGTGTCAGTGTGTGTGTGTGCGTGCATGCGTGTGTGTGTGTGCAAATGTCCTTGAATTCCGCAGTAATAAATGAAGGACTGAAAAGGGGCGGAGGGGGTTGAAAGCAGGCAGGCCCTCTGTGCCTTGGCATTGAGCTCCATCTCAGTGGGCATCGCTCACTGCCCAGCCTCGCTCCTCGCTTCACTTCACCGTCCCAGCACACCGTTGACAAGCCCGCCCACACGCTCATATATCCACCCATTTATGGATTTCTCCTCTCTTTTCTCCTGCATTTTCTGCTTCCGATATTGTTCTATTAATTGTTTCATCTTTTTTTGCATATTTATTTCTTCCAGTCATTTTCACTTTTTTTCTCTCTTTCTCTGTCTCTCAGATTTTTTACTCATGTGACGTGTCCCTTCTTTTTCTGTGTTGTCTGCTTCCTGGATTGTGCTATTTATTGTTTTTTTGCTTTCCTAAACATTTTCGCTGTTTTTCTCTCTCTCCTTGGCCCTTTTGTACCATTCTCAGTGTTATTGTAAACGATGCCCTTTTTGTTCAGTGTGCGTAAGCAAATGTTTTGTCCTGCTCGGTGGTGTGTCCCTGTGCCCATTTTGAGGAGATTGACCGCCACAGTCGGACCGCCATGATCCGTCCGCCCTTTCTCTGTGTCAGCTCAGTCGCGGCCCGCAATTTGTGTCAAATGATGGTGGTGTTAGTCACGGTAGAGTCAAGGGTTCACCAGAGAGGGAGAGAGAGGGGGAGAGATTATTAGAGAGAGAGAGATAAAGAGAGAGAGAGAGAGAGAGAGAGATGAGAGAGAAAGAGAGAGGAAGTGAGAGAACAAGAGAGAGAGGTAGACAGAGGGTAAAACAGAAAGACAGGGAAGAGGGAAGAAGAGAGAAAGAGAGAGGCCGAAAAAGAAAAAGATGGTGAGAGAAAAGAGGTACAAGGGAGGGAGGTTGAAAGAGAAAGGAGGCAAGAGTAGAGAGAGAGAGAGAGAAAGAGAGAAAAAGAAAAGTGATGGGGAAGGGGAGAGTGAGGAAGAAAGGGAGTGTTGGAAAAGAGCTCCATTCCCCGCAATCTTGCTCACAGTTGGAACGTTTGTGGCGGCTGTCAGAGAATGCTTCATTTTGCCTTGTATAGTAAGAGATCCATTCGCGAGAAAAGAGTGGCTTTTAGGCCGGCGCCCTCCCCCTTTTTTTCCACTGAAGTCTGTTTTCATTTACCACACCCCCCCCCCCCCCCCCCCCAACCCACCCTACCACCACCAACACCCCGCTCCCCGCTCCCCCCAACCCCACCACCACCACCACCCCCCCCAGCTCAACTCCACTCTCTCAGCTGGAGGAATATTCACATGCGGGTCGGTGAGTCATTCATTAAGTATACTGTAACCGAAGCACAGCCCATCAAAGCCCAGTCCGCGTCTGAGGAGGGCGCCCAACGGCACAAGCCTCTGAATGATCAGGAGGCAGCCAGAAAACATGCCGTCCTGGGGAGAGATGCATCCTGGGGAATTAAGTTGGGGAGAGGTAGAAAGAGAGAGGGAGATAGAGAGAGATGAAGAGACAGAGGGAGATAAAGAGAGAGAGAGGGGGAGTTAGAGAGAGAGAGGGAGTTAGAGAGAGAGAGGAACACGAAGAGAGAGGGACATGAAGAGAGAGAGAGAGATGGGAGAGAAAGATGAAGAGACAGACAGAGAGAGGGAGATGGGGAGAGAGAGATGGAATGAGAGATAGGCAGAGACGGAGCAGAGACTGATGTTCTCACACAAATAGGAATGCCGTCACACTTCTGGCATGCGTTTGCACATCCGTCTGCATTTTCACACACACACACACACACACACACACACACACACACACACACACACACACCCTACGTTCACACACACACACCCTTACGTCCACACACACACAAACAGACACACACACACGCACGCATGTACGCGCAGGCACACACACACACACACACCCTTACATCCACACACACACACAAACAGACACACACACACCCTTACATCCACACACATACATATTATTTTCTCAGTGACCATCTCTCCCTGTTGCTATTTCTGTGGCTCGGTGAAAAAAACAGCATTGCTGGGAAGCATTGATCACTGGTCTGGTTGTATGGTGCTGTAATGACAGAAAGAACACCCACAGATCAAACCCATCACTGTCTGTGATAAAGACCATCCAGGGCTGGAGCGGGCGCTTGTGTGCAGTCTGCTTATTTGTAGCTTGTGTGATGACTCATTCAAAGACCTTGATGCCCTTTCCCACACACCAACACACACACACACACACACACACACACACACGATCCCTCGCACACGTGTATACAGACACACATACACACACGCTGATGCCCTTTCCCTCACACCAACACACACACACACACACGCAGATACTGAAACACCCCAACACACATAAAACACACACTCACACACACACACACACGTATGTGCACTTACTCATATATTATGTCTATAAGACTCATCTAACAATTGTTCTGTGTGTGTGTGTGTGTGTGTGTGTGTGTGTGTGTGTGTGTGTGTTTTGTCTCCGCAGAAGACTCAGGCGGGCGGGCGGTGACGGCTCAGTGGCTCTCGCGAGGGCGCAGTCGACGGGATGCCGGGCCACACACACAGGTTGGCCACCTCATCAGTCTCTCCTTCCTTTCTCCTCTCCTCTCCTCTCCTCTCATTTCCTCCTCCTCCTCTCCTCTCATGTCTGCTTCTCCCTCTTCCATCCCTGTCATCCTCTGAGCAAAGCCGTTATTATCTGAAAGGCCTCCCGGTCCCATCCTTTTCCTCTCTCATCGGCCTTTGTCGTTTGCTCTTTCTCTCTTTATCTCTCTCTCTCTCTGTTGCTCTCTCTTTTTCTCTCTCTAAATGTCACTCACTCTGTCTCTCTCGCTCTCTCTCTCTCTCTCTCTCTCTCTCTCTCTCTCTCTCTCTCTCTCTCTCTCTCTCTGGCCAAAGGAAGATGGCCTGGCATGGCAGGAGGACAGCTAATGAGATGACAAGGGACTCAGGCTCAGAATCATAGAAAGAAATGATTTATGGTCTTTACTCAGTCGAGAGAGAAAGGGAAGAAAAGAGGGAGAAAGACAAAGAGACCGAGAGAGTACCTGCCTGTACTTAATAAACCAAACAACCAATAACGAAAATAGATGTTTTTTGACCAAAACTTTTGGAAAGGTTGTTCATGTCATGCTACTTTATGTTCCTTAAGAAAGCCCAGGCTTGGCTGATGAAAGATGTGCATGATTTTTTCAAAGGGGGGTGTGTGTGGTAAGAGAGAGTGCGATGATGTGGATCGCTGCTTTCTTTTGGTATGCTTTGGCACAAAATTCTCCTTCACCTGAACCTTTCCTGGCAGGAGCAGACACAGACACAGACACACACACACATCACGTGTGTGAGAAACTTTTGCTCTCTTCAGGGGTTCTGCATTTTGAGTTGGTTTTGAAAGTTTCAGCATCTCCAGCCACAGTGAATATCCTGTGGATCGGATTTGGGCATCAGTCTACCCGAGAAAGGTGGATGATTGGATGATTTGGGAGGTGGTCACGTCTCTGTGTCTGACTGTGTGTGTGCGTGTCTCTCTGTCTCTCTCTGTGCTTGTGTGTGTATGTGTGTGTGTGTGTGTGTGTGTGTTTGTGTGTGTGTCTCTCTGTGTCTGACTGTGTGTGTGTGTATCTCTCTCTCTCTCTGTCTGACTGTGTGTGTGTGTGTGTGTGTGTGTGTGTGTGTATGTGTGTTTGTGTATGTGTGTTTGTGTGTGTGTCTTTCTCTGTGTCTGACTGTGTGTCTGTGTGTTTGTGTTTGTGTTAAGTGTTAGTGTGTGTGTGTGTGTGTGTGCCTGTGTCTGTGTATATGTGTGTGCATTTACATTCTGAGTTAGTATTTGGGCAAACCAGACTGAATGTCCACCCACCCATGCTGAGAGTCGTCCGTCAGCGTGAGTTTATCTGTGCCTCGGTTGCCCGTCTCTTTTCAAGTTGTTTTGCCGGGTTTACAGCGAGAATGTGCATATGTAGAGATAGGGGGGACATTGGCAATCTGAAAAGCAAAAAAGCAGCTCCAACCAAGCTTGAACCACTCCATAAAAAGGACCCGGGACCTACAGGCAGGTCTCTTTTTTTTTTCCCGTCCTTTCTTTTTTTTGCTTTTTTCTATCTCTTTTTGAATTATTAAATCCGTTTCTGCGGAGCCGCAATCGGAACAGGAGAGAGGGAGCCACGGGGAGACATTTACAGTCTGTCTCCGACTCCTCAATAAAAGCCCGGAGTAGCAGTCCATCTTCCGCCTGCTGCACGCAGTGGAGGATCACTGGGCGTCCGACCAACAGGGAAATTATCCCACATCCATAACCCTGGCAGAGGGGTGGAGGAGGGGGAAGACCACAAGTGCTGTCTCACACAGAGACACAGACAGATACGTACACGCACACACGCAGGCTCACACACACGCAGACACACACATGCACACATACACACACACACACACACAGAGTACAGTGACACACACATGCACACACACACTCACACATACAGACCCTGGCCTAGGAAGAGAGGGAATGAGGGAAAGCCAGAAAGAAAGGAGGGAGAGAAAAACGAGAAGAGAGAAGAGAGAGAGAGAGAGAGAGAGAGAAGAGAAGTGAACCAACGCAGCGGTCTTTAGATCATTCTTAATTTAATGTTGACGGATAATGGCTGCTGGAGAGGTACTTATGCGAAATGTATGATAAAGAAGGGATGAAAATGAGGCAGAGGGAGGGAAGAAGGGGAGGAGAGTGAACGACGAGAAAGAGAGATGGAAAATAGGCATGCTTATGTATGAGCGTGTTTGTTGAAGACTGTACATTTATGTGTGTGTGTGTGTCTGTGTGTGTGGGCGGCCGGGAGTCTGCTTCATTTCATTTGACCACATGTGCGATTACAGAGGCATTTCAAAGACAGCAGTGCCACCCGGTCAGTCAGCATCACCCTAAACACTGCTATCTCTGAAGCCAGCCGTGTGACGCACACAGATACACAGACACAGCATAAGGTGACAGTGAGATAGCCTCTCTTCTATTTTTCTTTGTCCCTCTCTCTTTATCTCTGTCCATCCCTCTTTCATCTTCTCTGCCTTCTCTCCCTTTTTATTCAACACACTGACCTTACAACCCCCCCTCCTCCCAACTTTGTATTTCTGTTCAACACATAAACCTACTAACACCCCTAGTATTTTCAGTGTTTCCCACTGAAATTTTGGAGTCTATTGGGGCCTACACGTGTGACTGGTCCCACTAGGGTGGTCTGGGGCCACCAGGAGAAAAGTTTGTGTATATTGCATTCAAATGCATTTATCTGGTGGGTTCAATTCTGACACATAATACATTTACATTTGGCTTTGTTTGTGGATTATTTTTGTAATCATCACTAAGACCTTCAGCTTATTCAGTAGGCTATTACTGAGTGACAAGAAATCGTAAGTCATGTTTACCCCTTCTTCAATGACTTTCAGTGTTTCTCCTAGAATGTTGTTGTAGTGCTGTCAAGGCCAGCGCCTGCCACGACTGTAAAGAGAGAAAACAACTTTAGAACCCTATTATTTTAATGGAGCTAGACCCACAGGAAGCACTGGATGATAACAAAACTATTCTAGTAGTTTCTAGCAAATCAAGGCAATTTCTGACAATTTGAGCTAAATATTATGTTGCTTAAAAGCATGCATGACATTTTGAATCCCTACCAAACTGTTTCCATCACTAAACAAAAAAAATTGAAGTGATATAGCTGATAGCATGGATTTGGCTGATTAAAACGTCAGTATAATGGGATGTTAGCATACACAACCCCATTGTTGAATAAATAGATGCATGCTTGCTCATTTTGAGATAGTACTTCCCAATTGTGCAAATGAAAAGCATTATGTTGAATGTGATTTTCCTGTCATGCTGAGATATTGTAGCGGCACTTATCATTTAGAAATATTTACCATTCATTTACAAAATAATGGTCATGCAATAACCAAATAATGCAAAATAATTGGGCAATTTTTAAACTGTCATGGACAAAATCACACTATGGTGGCGCACCAGTCTTGTCTATGTGTGGGAGACACAGATTTTTATTCTACCTACAACGGCCCAATTCTTTTTCTATTCAACACTGTACAACACACCCCCATACACACACACAGACCCACACTTGTATTCAAGACTTACATTTGTATTCAACACACAGACCTACAACACCACCCTGTTTTGTATTTCAACCCACAAACCTACAACCCCCCCTCCTATTTGTATTTTTATTCAACGTATAGACCTACATCCCGCCCCATGTATTTCTATTTAACATACAGGCCTAAAACACCCCCCCCCCCTCCCCCATCTGTGCGGTCAGATATGGTTTCCATATGTGCATTCCATGGGCTTTCTCTGTCCGCGGCTGTAAAGTAGACTCTCCCTGTGTGTCAGACGAGAGTACAGCAGGACACGGCATGTGCTGATCTGCCAAACATGCTGTACCGTCGACCCCTCCTCCACCCCTGCCTGCCGAATGAAAAAAAAAAAACCCAAGGGGAAGAAAAATAAATTTGCACATTCTCAGGTGGAGAGAGAAGAGGGAAAAAAAGGGGAAAAAAATTCCCCCTTTCCCCGGTTGTGTCGCTTCAATCCAGAACCAGGACTGGCGGTGGGTCTGTTCCAGGCTCAGTGAAGGCCGTTCCAGAAAGGAAACGTGCAGCGAGCAGTTCTCACGCGGTCGGGCGGGCCCGGTCTTGGAAGCAGGGGAGAGGCAGATGTGAAGCCTATTAGGCCCAGTTAGCGGATGGGGGAGGCAGGGGCCAAGCAGAGATCATTTGGCCAATCTCCGCTGTCTCCGAGCGTGTCGCTAGTGGAAGCACAGCGTGTGTGTGTGTGTGTGTGTGTGTGTGTGTGTGTATGTGCATGTTGCATGTGTGTGCATGCATGTGTTTGTGTGTGTGTATGTGTGTGCTATGTATGTGTGTGTCTGTGAGCGTGTGTGTGTGTGTTGTCCTTGTGTGTACATGTGTATGTGTGTGTGTGTGTGTGTGTGTGTGTGTGTGTGTGTGTGTGTGTGTGTGTGTGTGTGTGTGTGAGTGTATCACACTGGTCAGATAGCCAGGGAGGTGTGCCGAGATGGCACGGGGCCGTGCTGCTTACTGTAACAGATGTCCCCCTAACTGCAGGCAAAAGAAAAGACACAGATCGCCAGAGAGGGGGGAAAAAAGAACCCCTGCTAATCAGAGAGACAGAAGGGAAGAAAGGAAACGGAGGAAAAAGTAGACATGAAGAAATACAGAAAGAAGTACAACAAAAGGCCAGGGGGTGGGGGGGAGGGGGTAGAGAAAGATGGAACACAGAAATAGATAGGTGGTAAGAAGACAGTGAGGCAAAGGCAGAGCAGCTCTAGTTAGAAGTCAGCCTGTGGTGCTCCAAGAGGGTCCCCATGAGGGACCAGGCTTCATCTGGGCCAGAATTAGACGGGGAGTCCCCCAAAAGCCTTGGCATCGCTTCATTTATTTCCCATGTGCGCTCTCTCTCTCTCTCTCTCTCTCTCTCTCTCTCTCTCTTTTTCTTTTTCTCCCCCCTGGCTTCTGCTCCATCCATCTTTCTCTCCCATCTCGTTTCTGCTGGACCCCATCCTTGCTGTCTGTTTGAGGCCGGCGCAGTGAGCTTGTGATTGCGTTAGCAGGGTGCACTGGGCCGTGTGCACGGGCTGGTAATTGACAGTGATCAGTACAGGCGTGAGAGGCCTCTCCCTCTCACTCACCCTCTCCCTCTCACTCACTCACTCACTCTCTCTCTCTCTCTTCCTCTCGCTCTCTCTCGCTCTCTCCCCTCTCTCTCTTTCACTGTCTTCCTCTCTAAATCACTCACTCTATCTCTCTGTCTGTCTCTCTCTCCCCTCTCTCTTTTGCTCTCTCTCATTCTCCTTGTCTTTCTTTCTTTCTGTCTCTCTCTCATTCTCTCTCTTTCCTTTGTTCACTCTCACTCACTTTCTCTCTCCCACTCTCTCTTTTTTGCCCTCTCTCTGTCTCTCACTTTTTCTTTTTCTCTCTCTTCCTCACCCTCTCTCTTTTACTCTATCACTCTCTGTCCTTGTCTTTCTCACTTTCTCTCGCTTTACTGCTCTCTACATCTTTCTTTCTCTTTATCCACCTCTCTCTAGCTGTCTATCTTACTCTCCTTATAGTCTCTCTCTCCTCCCTCTTTCTTTCTCTTCCTCACCCTTTTCCTTGCTCTCTCTTTCTTTCTTACTTTTGCTCTCTTCCTCTCTCTTCCTTTCTTCCCATCTCTCTCTCCCTCCCTTTCTTCATCTTCCTCTCTTTCTTTTTCCCATTTGTTCTCTTCCTCTCTCCCCCTCTCTCTCTCTCCCTCTTTTCAACTCCTTTCCTTGTCTTTTCACCCTTTTCCTCTCTCTCTCTTTCTTTCTTGCTCTTGCTCCCTTCCTCTGTCCCTCTCCCTCTCTCTCCCTCCCTGTCCCCATCTCTCTCTCTCTCTCTCTCTCTCCCTCTCTCCCTCTCTGTCTCCGAGGCGCTCTGATGCAAGGGAATGGCGGATCAGTGCGGCTCCCTCCAGGGGTGGTGGAGAGGCTGCAGCCCCATGCCTCTCTGATCTGCATAGCAACCCCCTCCACGCTCCAGCTAATGCTAACAAGGGGGGATTAGCCAAGCCATTTCAAAAGTGTCAGCAGGAAAGACCTGGAGACACAGACGGAGAGCGAAGAAGTGGAGGAGAGAGGGAGGAGGGTGATAAACAAGAGACAGAAAATGAGGAAGAGGAAAAGGGGATGTGAAAGGAGGAAGGAAAGTTTCAAACACTTAGCAGAGAGGAAGTAGATGAGGAGGGAGTAAGTGAGCTCAAGATTAAAAAAAAAGTTCGAAATTGGTCACAGCGAAAACAGTGCAAGATTAAGTGAGGGGAAGCCAACACATTCAGCAGCGTAACAGACAGAAGTGTAAACAAGGATGGATAAGAAATGGAAAAGAAGTCACATCATGATCGAGGGAGCGAAAGAGGAAAAGGTAAAAAAAAAGATAGGGGAGACAGTGAGTGTGTTCATCTCTGACATGTTGACTATATTTTGGGCTGCCAGGCAGGCTGACTGGGTGGGTGAGCTGGCTGTGGTCGATGGCTGCCTGCCTGCTTGCCTGTGTGTGCTGAGCTGGGCTGTGCCGATCTCGGTGTAGTTCATATTCCAAACGGCACATCCCTTCTCCCTTTTTTCGCCTCGCCTTCGTAGCCGTAGCAACAGGAGGCGCGCTCCTTTTTACCCTGGGAGAAAGAGTTAACAGGGCCGCCAGGGCCCCCGCGGAAAGAGCAGCACATT
>CM059284.1:24678225-24685725 GCA_030347295.1 Setipinna tenuifilis
GCCGTCTGCAGTGAAGGATGGCTTCATTCCCACGGTAACGGGGCCGGGGCCTTTTGGGACCGGACTGGAGGCGGTCGCCGATGGGAACGCAGCCAAACAGGATGTGATTGGGCCCCTATGCAATGTAGGTCACTCCTCCATCCGTCTCTGAATGGCGCGCGCGTGCGGCCCGCTCTTTCTGTTTACATCTGCAACAAAGGCCATTTATAAGGCATTACTGGATGGAGGCCACGAGAACGCAAGACAGATGAAAGCTATTTGCTGCTCGGATGTGTGTGTGTGTGTATATGCGTACGTGCGTGTGTGTGTGTGTGTGTGCTCCTGAATGTGAAAGAGAGCGAGAAAAAGAAAGTTAGTGAAACACAGAGAGAGCGAGAGACAGAGAGAAAGAGAGAGAGATGGTGGTTGTATGTTCTCTACCCTAATATTGTGTGAACTTTTCATGTGTTTGTGTAACTTTGGTTAGATCTGTATACATTTCATCCATCTGTGCACCATCAGACACTTCTAACCCATATGTATATATACACAGCGTACGCATGCAGCGATACAAGTTTCATCAAACTGTTGTTGCACAGAAGAGCTGAACAAGAAACTCGAGCAGTACGCGGGGGACTCGGGAACAAACTCTCTTTACTTTCATACCTCAGGCTCTACTGTAGCAAGCCTGTTCATGTCTGACAGGCAGAGAGAGACAGAGAGGTGTTTGCCACCTCCCTATAGAAAGGTGGCACAGTGTTGAACCTGATGAGTGATTTCACAGGCATGCTGAGGCATCTTTGGCCTGATAAACCAGCCCTTCGTATTACACTTCATTTCGTACAAAGGGTCTGGCTGTGCTGTATTGAGAAACATTTTTTTTCCTGGAGATGTAAAACAATTGGATCTTTCTTTATCCAATTGCTAATGTCTGGTCGTGACATATGCAATTAGCCTGGCTACAAGCCTGCCTAAGCACTACAATTCAAATGTGGCACATCAAGTCGACATCATTGCTTACAAACACTCCATCTGTTCACTGATTGGTTAGGTAACATTCTGCCTGAGACAACCGTGTCACTGGAATCTCAGCCAGACCCTCTGTACAAAATGAAATTAAGTACGAGGGTCTGGTTTACCAGTCTAAGGCGTGTTAGCCTGATGGACCAGACTCTTTCACTTTGTTTCGCTTCACACAGAGAGTCTGGCTACTCTTCATAGGCAAATGGAAAAGCATTACATGAGTTAAATTAGACAAGCACTCTGAGAGCGCAGACCTCTGTCAAGCAGTTCAATCCACTTTTTTTTTTCATCAATGGGATTTCCAATGGCAATTTTCCAAAAAATTTTTGCAGTAACCAATGAACCGATTTCCACCAAAAAAGAATCACTTTGAGGCAGATAAAATACCAACATACTGTGAAAATTTGAGAGCATTACGTTTATAACTTTTTGAGGTTTTTTTCTAACAAACAGACAGGCAGACAGATAAACGCGGGCAAAAACATAACGTCATGGCGGAGGCAATTAGACAGTCATGTAAAATGGCCTAACACATTGTACAGTGTGTTAGTGTGGGTAGGAAGAAAGTTTCATATGGTCTCTGTTGTTGCCTGGTGTGTCTGCTGTCCGGGTCATATATTTGGCATCCTGTAACAAGTTATTGCGATTGTGCTACAAGCCCGAAAGCCCCACGGGGACAATAAAGTTACCTTCTTCTACAGCTAGGATATTGTACTTCCTAGTGGATGGGTACTTTGTGTGACTTAAAAAAAACATTGGACTTTTCACATTTCACAGCTGATTGGAAACCAAAAAAATGTGGTTGAGGCAAGCTGTAGCCTTGGTAGAGATACCTAGCTTAGTTTTGAAGGAAGATATAGAACAGTATTGAGCAGCGCTACTATGGCAGCGCTAGCCTGGCTAGAGGTGTCTGTCCAGACATGCCACGACCGCAACCGATGTGACAGTGGCCTGTCACAGACAAATGGTATGAGACACAGGGTCATGTGCCGTTCCCATGTTCGCTGCCTCTCCACGGGAGACAATATGGGTACTGTTAGTGCAGTGAGTCCTCTTTTCTGTGTGTGTGTGTGCATGTGTGTGTGTGAGAGAGAGAGAGAGAGAGAGAGATAGGGAGATAGGGAGAGATTGTTTTGAAGGGGAGCGTTACAAACTGCCATAAGAGCACATGGTTGTCTGCTGATGTCATGACAGTTACACTGTGTGCACGTGTGTGTGTTTGTGCATGCGTGTGTGTGTGTGTGTGTGTGTGTGTGTGTGCAGATGCACACATGTGTGTGTTTGTGTCCCTTCTCAGAAAAGGCTATGTCCCTAGTGGGACATATTATTTTAAACAAATAATGAATGATGATGTCTGCGTTGTACATGTGTGTGTGTGTGTGTTTGTGTGTGTATACATGTGTGTGTTTTTGTGTGTGTGTGTGTGTGTGTTGTGCCAGGGGAAATGTGATATGGCACAGATGCTGGGCTGAGTTCTGCTGAGGGGGCGGTCGCTTGTGCGGCCAGCTGCAGTGGGCCGGTCCAACATTCCCAGTCCAGGGATCCAAATGGCTCTTCAGCTCTTCACAGATGTCCTCCAACCGATTTCACGCCAGTTTGCTTCATTTATGTTGCTGTTTCTCCTTGGCACTAGTTTTGTTTGTTGTAAGCACGCATGAGTTTAGATGAAGAAATGCTGTGTGTGTGTGTGTATGTGTGCGCATGCGCATGTATGTGCGTGTGTGTATGCATGCATGAATACGTTCATACATTTGTGCTTGTGCGTGTGTGTGTGTGTGTGTGTGTGTGTGTGTGTCAGTGTAATAGCCTTTGCCATTTGCTAAATTATGGGGGGAACCTTGTTTCTATTCTTATCCGTAAGCTAATGAGCCATAGAGCAATCTCTTCAACCTAGAGTTAAAGTGTGTGTGTGTGTGAAAGTGTTTGTGTTTGTGTGTGTGTGTGTGTGTGTGTGTGTGTGTGTGTGTGTGTGTGTGTGTGTGTGTGTGTGTGTGTGTGTGTGCATGTGTGTGTGTCTGTGTGTTTCTGTCCTTGTGAAATTATGTCCATCTGTCCTTCCTTGTAGCATTATCTCCAGTATCAAAATAATTTTTAGATTCAATGTGTGTGTGTGCATGTGTGTGCGTATGTGTGCGTGTATGTGTGCATGTGTAGGTATGTAGTAATGCCTACTTGTACTGGTTCATGTGTATTGTGGACTTGTGTGTGTGTGTGTGTGTGTGTGTGCACGATTGACTTTGAGGCCTGGCCGAGTAATCAGATTGGGGGAAGAGGTCTGTAAGACCGCTAAGGGGAAGAGGGCCTGTGAGTCTGGAGACCCAATGGCAGAATTAGCCCTGTTACTGGAATGAGACTTCCAGCAAAAAGGACATAATGGAATTATTGACACACCCGTTCCGTTCTCTCTCTCTTTTCTCTCTCTCTCTCTCTCTCTCTCTCTCTCTCTCTCTCTCTCTCTCTCTCTCTCTCTCCCTCTGTATGACTCTCTTCAACACACACACACACACACACACACACACACACTGGCTTGTGTGGAGGAGGAAAAAAATATGCCTTATTATGCCTTGGGTTTTTCTTTGTCCCCAGATAAGCTGTGGCCCACTGAACAAAAGTAAAATATGAAAATGAAGCCACCAAACCTCTTGGTGTGGAGTTAATGGGTCTGCTGGGTGTGGTACAAGTCAGCCCCCTAGAATCCTATTGGTCACCCTAAGTGTCCATCTTTACCAGAGAGGGCATTCATTGGGCCTATCCTTGACTCTTGTTGCCTACAAGTAGAATGGTGTTAGCCGCTCTCTTTCATCGATGGAGAAACGCTACTCTTTTTTTTTCAACTTGTTGGATGTATTCTAATTAGATGATTCTCAGTGCAGTCCTTCTTGCTCACACCACCCATAAAAAAAGGATGGACCACTGTCTCTCACTTCTAGACCCTTCGTCAGCCGGGTAAAGTGCTTTCAGTGCACCAAGGGGAAGTAGCTGAATGTCAGCTTTTACTGAGAGGGAACGAGCTGGCTTCAGCTGTAAATTATGCTGTTTTACTGCTCTCACTATTTCAAAGTCTTAGGCATTGATGAGGTTGCAGGACCTAAAAACGTGTTCCTGAAACAAACTGAACACAGCGATCCCTAACCCCTTGTAGGCAGTAGGTAGCTTAGCATTTTGGAACAGCTCGGTGAAGGCTACAGTGCTGGCATTACGAAGGAGATGATTAAAAAAAAGTCAATACCATCCAGAATAATAGACCGCATGACATTTTTGTGGAGTCTTTTTGAGTCAGGCTCTGCTTGTCTGTGACGTGACGCGAGGACGAGGAGCTTGAAAATAATTAAACTTTCTCCCCCAGAAAAAAAAGCCTATGACCCATTTGAGAGTGAAAGCACTGGGCCATGCTGAAAATGGAAAAAGAGAGAGAGAGAGAGACTGGTGACTGAGATGATGACTTGAGTCACTGTCAAATCTGAAGGCCAGACAACAGGGGCAGAAGAGACATTACGTCTGTGACTTTGTAAGTAAGTCACTGAAAATATATGCATTATTATTTCCACAGGGGCAGACTGTGTACTGCTGGGGAATGGATAACTGAAAAAAATATCGTAAAATATTGAAAATGTATGCCTTGTGGAGTGAAAAAGAGCAGGTACCAAAAGCAGGTAGCAGTGAAGCAGAAAGTTTGGGTTTAACTGGAGATAAGGGTAAGGATAAGGTCCCAGTGCAGTAAAGCATTTAGCAAGTAAAGGACTTCCTAGTTGCACAGTATATGTTTAACATCCTGTTAATATTTTTAAAGGCATGTAATCATAATAATAATGTTATATAATAAACTTTTAATCTATAGTACTGTGTATGGTCAGACATTTGCATTGAAAGATCTCTTTATATAACACATACAGTTGGTTATAATAACATACAATTGACCATTATTACCTAGTTAAAACTGTTACCTACCTATCTAGTATCATTGCCCTGTTACACCCGCCTATGCCTACCTATTTTTCAAGTTGTATTAGTCACTGTTACAGTTTTTACATGGCATTTAAATGTGCTACCTTTCCTTGTCTGTATCTAAGAGTACCCTCTCGCCACACAAACACGTAACCTCCCCCCTTCATAAATATTTTACATCCTCCCCAGTCCCCAGCCTAATGGCGACCACTCACACAACCTTGACAAAATGGCCAACAGTAGAGACATCACAAATGAATAAAACATCATTAGGGGGTAGGCATCTACATTGTTTATGCCTCAGAACCCAGTGGGACATAGTGATACTCCTCATGTTTAAAGGCAAAATGAAATGAATGGCTTGTGGGTAAAAAAAAAAAAACTGCGAAATCTGACACATTTTGAACAGGCTGTTTTGAACACAGAGCGGGTCACTTGGAAAGTCGGTGATGGTTTAAAGGTGAAAACAAAACCTGACACATTTTTAAATGGGCTTTGCACTGGCTGATATGAATTCAAGACTTGTGAAAAAAAAATCTGTCCCTCGACCCACCCTACTCTGTGGTAAATGTAGAATCATAATAAGCACGGGAAGGTTTTTGGCATGCCATTACCAAACAAGATGGCCAGCAGTGAAGCAGGCCCACACAGAACTCTGCTGGGACTTCTGGTTGTGGACACAAACTTCCTGGGGCAGCAACCCCAGTGCCCTAACATCAGAACGGTTAAACAAATCAGCAAGCTGGGAGCACACAGAGACACCTGCCAAGGCTGGCACAGCTAAACAGCATGCGCAAACACACACACAAATGGACATGGACACAGACATACACACACTCATACAAACCAAACTGCACACAGGACACAGACACACACACACACACTTATCCACAAACACACATATATACACAATGATGTACATAAACACACATACACACATATCCGCAAACAAACACACTTATACACACAGCTGTACCCAAACTCACACACACAATTCTTATGCAAGCACATACGCAAGCACTGTTGACACTTTGAAGGCCACAGCTGTCTCCACAGAGGTTGTTTGCGGCTTTATTCATTTGCAGACTACCAAATTAGACAGTCCAATTTGGACAAAGCCATGCATCAAGGCCAGCCTGTGTGTGTGTGTGTGTGTGTATGTGTGTGATAGGAATTTAATGAGAGAAATGCACTTAGTCTTAGTGTGAAGTGCTTTGTCTTTGCCTCCCGTCAGCCTGCCTGTCAGTCTGTGTTGTTGTCCTCTTGTTGTGACAGACTCACACTCCCTACACACACACACACACACACACACACACACTTAAGTTTATCCCAGTTCAGTTCAATTATATCTATATAGTGCTTTAACAGTGGAAAGGTCTCTTTAAAGATCTTCCTTCAGACTGCCATAAGGCACAGGGGCAAGGAAAAGGTCTTTTATTTTAATTATACTTTTTCCATTCTATTTTTCTTTGTTAGATTGGATAAAACCTTCGAGCAGAACCATGACTCACCTACACCCGCTAGGGTATAGTGCTATGTTAATGCACGAAGCGCATATTTTTTAATTATAAAGTCTCATTAAACACCCACCGACCCCAGACCTCACCTTTGTGTGTTTTGTTTGTGCCTTTCAGTGTTTGCGAAACACACAGTAAGGCTCTCCATTGTGATGTTGCAAAAGGCCCATATATCATTTGAATAGCTTTGACCGACTAATAGGCCATTAATTTTATATGGAATGTTATGGGTACACCGGTCGGCATGAGATTAGCCGATCAAAAGAGTCCGAGGAAAGCATGGCCCATTATATGAGGGCGGCCTGGATGTGTGTGTGGTAATAGCTGCCCACCCCATGGAGAAGAGAGAAACTTAGCCCATTTCCGGGGAAAGAAAATGAAACTCTCTGATGCTCTCTTGTTCTCTATTAGCTGTTTCATTGGCTCTCTGTTGTCTGCCAAGAATAATTCTCTCTTCTCATGTATCAGAGATCTAATTTATCTGCTTTGGAAAGGGATAAAATGAGAGTGATAAGAGCAGAGTGACAGCACTGGCTGTCCAAACACCTGTGTGTGTGTGTGTGTGTGTGTGTGTGTGTGTGTGTGTGTGTGTGTGTGTGTGTGTGTGTCTGTCTGTCTGTCTGTCTGTCTGTCTGTCTGTCTGTCTGTCTTTCTGTGTGTGTGTGTGTGTGTGTGTGTTTGCGCTTGCAGGCATGTGTGTGTGTGCGTGTGTGTGTGTTTGCGCTTGCAGGCATGTGTGTGATTTTAAAACTGTCTGAAGAGACAAATTGATTTTTTTCTCCACTTTTCTTTTTCCCTACATGCGTACATCTGACAGCTGTTTCCTCTGATGTCAAATGGATGGTGTCCAGTAGTTGTCCTTATGCATGCATATTGTCCAAGCACTCAATATCTCTCCAGGTCCATAACTCACAGTGAAAGAGTGTCATTTAAAACAAAACCACATGCTTCTCGCCGGAATGGAGAGACAGTCACGTCTGTGTTCTCCCAACTGTGCAGGAGAAGGAGGGAGGGAGAAAAATAGAGAGAGAGGGAG
>CM059284.1:24693225-24730725 GCA_030347295.1 Setipinna tenuifilis
GTGCATGCAAGTGTGTGTGAGACACATTTAAATGAATTGTGTGCTTGTTCCTGCCTGCGTGTGTGCGGCATCCTGCAGAGTGCACGCCCGTTTGGAAGCACAGCGTCTTCGGCACAGCCAGGAGCCCTGGGTCGCACCCCCCTGCGCTTCGTTAGGAACTCCGGCTCCCTGCCTCTCTCCTCCGTCTCTCTCTCTCTTTGCCTCTCTCTCTCTTTCTTTCTTCTCTCACTCCTTCATTTTGTCTCTCTCCGCTCTGTTTCCTCTCCCTCACTTCTTCACCTGCAGCAGAGCTTGTGTTTATCATTCCGACAGAATCATGTCAGACTGCCACATGCTATCTATCTCTCTCCCTCCCTCTCTCACTTTTTTCCTCTGACTCAATCTCACTCTTTCTCATTCACCCACTCTCTCTCTCTTCCAAACTCTCTCCTTTTGTCTTTATATTATTTTTTACTCTCTATCTATCTATCTATCTATCTATCTATCTATCTATCTATCTATCTATCTATCTATCTATCTATCTGTCTATCTATCTATCTATCTATCTGTCTATCTGTCTGTCTCTGTCTATCTATCTCCCTTCTAAATTCTCTCTTTCTATAGGAGTTCAGAGGTCCACACAGTGAGTTTCTGAGTTTGTGTGTGTGTGTGTGAAAGGACTGGCCATGGCCATGAAAGACAGTCACACTGGCTTTCGCCATCTCCCTTGACTCCGGCTGAGAGAAAAAAAAGAGTGAAGAAGCCAGAGAGGTTAGTCCTCGCAAAAACACCTCCGTCATGCTGTGACCCTCAGAATAGGCCGTCTGTGACTCTTCCTGTCAAAGTCCCTCACAGAAGTCGAATTCAAATAGAAAGAAGGATGCATTGTGTTCTTCCTCTGCCCTTCGTCATGTGCCGTTTGCTTTAGCAATACAGCTTGTGTGTGAAAAGGTCATTCTGCCAGTCAGCCAAACCCCATACACTCTATGTAGCCCCCCCCCCCCCCAATGCCCACCACCCCACCCCAGTATAACTGTATATCTGAAAGGTAGACCTGAGACACTTATACTGAGAGGTGGGGAAAGAAGCTGAAAAGATCATTGCGGTAACTGGAGCCCCGTATTTCTTGACAGCCTGAAACTTATTAGAAGTTCCTCTACAAGATTCCATGTCCTAGTTTGACTCCCCTTATCAAGCGCGACTGCTGCTGCTTAAGAGATGCTGGCTGTGGCTGTGGCTGTGGCTGTGGTTGTGGCTGTGGTGTGTGGAGGACCTCTCAGTACGGAGCTTGGCAGGGACTTGCAGCTGCCTGGCAGCTTAGGTTGATGTCCCTTTGAATCCACTGAGCAGCCAGTCAGTGATAGGGGGGTAGAATGAATGGCCGGCATCAGTGGAAGTTTCCGGGAGGTGGGGCACAGCTGAGAAAGACTTTTAAAAAGGGAGACTTTCTAAAAAGGAGGAAAAAAACAGGCAGGTAGGACTGGATTGAAACTTGTGGAGAAGGGGTGGATTATAGACAACACAGCTTGAGGATGAAACTATATTTGCATTATTGTTTTTTTTTTCTTTTCTTTCGTTTTTTTTTTTTTTTCGCTTTGGCAAAGAGGCAAAACCTAACACTCTTGTTGGACACGGTGAATAATGAGTCGTCTAATAGCATTACAGACGCCCGCATTGAAGGTTGTTGTTTCTTGCCGTGTGTTTGTGGGGGTTTTTTTTTCATTCGCTCTCTTCCTCCCTCCCTCTCTTTCTCTCTCTTCCTCTCTTTGTCTCAGCCTTCTCATAGAAGACAAGGCTGTTTCTTCAGCTCTGTTTCTTTTCAAAACTTTTAAGTTGAAGTCAGTCCATGCCGGGGTGGCTAGCTGACTCACACACACTCACACTCACACTCTCACACACACACACACACACACACACACACGCACACTCTCTCACACATAAGTCAAGGCACAGTGGGAGCAAGAGGTTTTATTTTTTACTGTAGCTTTTTTGTAATAGCTTTATGTCAGCTTTATTGTGTGTGTGTGTGTGTGTGTGTGTGTGTGTGTGTGTGTGTGTGTGTGTGTGTGTATGTGTGTGTGACAGAAAGAAAGAGAGTGTGTAGAAGCATGTGTGTCTTTGACTATGCACGTTTCTGTGTGTGTGTGTGTGTGTGTGTGTGTCTGTGTGTGTGTATGTGTGCGTGTCTGTGTGCGCGCGTGCGTGTCTGTGTATTGAAAGGGAGTGAGTAGTCTCTCCTCAACTCTGCTTCTCTCCTCCAAAGCTCTGGCGCTGTACCCTGTCTGAACTCTACACCACCCTCTTCGCGCTTGTCTTGTTCTCTCTCTCTCTCTCTCTCTCTGTCTCTCTCTCTCTGTCTCTCTTTCTCTTGCTCTCTCTCACTGTGCTCTTCCTCCCAGTACTCCTCCTCCTCCGTCTCCTCCTATGTAGAGTCATTTAATTTCAGATTTTAAGACAAGCAGGAAGGGAGATTAATTACAGGCTCTCATCGCTGTCATTTAGCAAAACTACGCCTATGCACACCCCCTGACTCATATGCACACATACAGGGACAGGCACACACACACACACACACACATACACACACACACTCACACTCACAAACTCACACTCTAACAACGGACACAAGCCACACACTTACTCACAGACACACACACACACACATTCACTTTCATATCTCTTCCATTCCTTCACAGAACACTGCGCCAACTCAGAACACTGCTTGTCTCTCAACTCTCTCTCCAACGCACGCACGCGCGCACACACACACTCTCACACACACACACACACATACATCTCACCTTCACTATCTTCCACTCCTCACCACTAGACCACCCCCCCACACACACACAGACACACACACCTCAAACCTCTGTGCCTTGTCAGGGTGTGTGCCTCTCTCTCTCTCAGTGCTCAGTAAGCGCTGGCATGTTGAGGAAAAGCTATCTCCTTCACACCCTCCCAGCGCTCTCAGCACCTCAGTGACAGAGCGAGCAGGGAAACGAGTCTGAAGGCGCCTGCCTGTATCACCAACACCCCCCCTCCCCCCCCAGTCACACACTCACAGACACACCACACACACACACACACACACACACACACACACGTGCGGCCTAGTTTTATTTTTACGCATCGCCCCAGACTACTCCCCCCCCCCCCCACCCCATACACACACATACACACAAACAGCTCTGAGATGAGAAAAGTGTCAGAGGTAAGATTGGAACTTTTCCGATTTTGCGCCGACCCACCCTCCCCTCCTCATTTCCCTTTCTGGGCTCCTTAAGTCAAGATACAGGAATCCCAATCCCAGATTTACACACACACACACACACACACACACACATGTTTGGGCTGGCTGGGACCTGTCCTTCTCGAGTACGATAAAAAAACAGGCAAGGTGAACGCCATCTCTCTGCAGTCAGGCCACTTGTCTCTAATTGCAGTGTGTGTGTGTGTATGTGTGTGTGTATGTGTGTATGTGCATGTGTGTGTGTGTGTCACAGGCAAGAATGGGCCCATATCAGTGGATCAGTTGAAAATCACCTCCCGCTTCTGGGATACGGCGTCGCCGAGATCGTTCAGCCGATTTGTCTCTGTCTGCCGTTGAAAGAGTCTGTCACTTCTCTCGGGGGGGTGGAGGTGGGGTGGTGGGGCAGTTGCAGGGAAGGGAAGGGACGGGGCGGGGGAGGAGAGGGGAGGGGGGCAGGGTTGTAGTGTCACAAAGGAAAAGAAGATGTGGCTAGTCTGAGTGTTACTGATGCTGTGCATTAATCAGTACTCTCAGATGGAACTTTGTGCTCCTCTAGCCTTGGGCGTCATATAACAGCGATACATCCATTCTGCCAAGGCCCAGCACAGGTACACGAGAGGGATAGAGAGAGGAAGAGAGAAGGAAACCACGTAATGGGTATTAGATGGAAATAGTTCACATCTTCTTTGTCTTTCTTACTTTCTTTCTTTCTCTCACTCTCTCTGTTTGTACTCTGGCTTTCCTTTTTTTTCTCCATCCCAGCTGTGATCTTCTCTTGTTCTTTTTGTCTTTCTTTTCAATAAAGGACTTTTTAAATCTCTCTCTCTCTCTGTCTCTCTGTCTCTCTCTCTCTCTCTCTTTCTCGCATACATGTTACAGCCAGGCTCTGATCCATGTAATAGGAAAGACCTTCTCACCAGGCAGCATGTTAGTCCCGGTCCACCGGAGCAGAAAAGGCTGTCTGTATCTGATGAGGAGAGGGGAAGATACACCTCTTCCTCCTCTACCCCAGGCCTGTAATCTACCTGTCTCTCCCGTGAGTGAGGGAGGGGGTGAGGGAGGGAGTGAGGGAGGGAGACAAGAGCGAGCCAGCAGACAGCCACTGCCACCGATGCCCGCCAGCTGTCAAATGGTTCGCCATCGCCTCGGTGTCTTTCTCCTCGATGTAATTTACGTATACAAAGATAGACTGTGTATATTGTGTGTGTGTGTGTGTGTGTGTGTGTGTGTGTGTGTGTGTGTGTGTGTGTGTGTGTGTGTGTGTGTGTGTGTGTCTGTCTGTGTGTACACAGAGAGGGAGAGATATAGAAAAGTGTGTTGGATGAGATTGTTCAGCCAAGGATGTTGACAGACAGGCTGGACATGGTCTGACTTTTTTCTTTTTCTATTATTACTTTTTTTTGACCGGCATTTGCATTTGTGTCAAAAGTTTTCGCCTTCATGTCAGTTGCCCCATTCTGGATAGTAAATTATGTTATCCCTCCACATTGCTGCTGGTTGCTCAAGTTAGTTGAAGATAGAGAAAAGCAAAAAAAAAAGAGAACTCTGAACGAGAGCAGGAACATTCTGGTCAGAACATGTCAGACCAATATCTGGGAAAGGGTCAGCATGTGTTTTTCTCTCTCACTCTCATTCTCTCTCTCTCTCTCTCTCTGTCTCTGACTCCTTTTTTTATATTTTGATGAGCGGAAGGAGTCAGAGGGGCAGGATGGTGAATGGGGGAGATGTTTTGCCCCAGTAGTCACCCCAGTCAAGAGACAGCCGCTGCGCCTGAGTCACGCTAAATCGCCAGCCTGCCGAGCGATGAATAATTGATGACGCTCTCTTTTGTTTATGAGCCCGTATCCAACACTCCCAGCACAGCACGATGCCATGGTCAACACACACACCACACACAGACAGACAAACACACACACACACACACACACACACACACACACACACACACAAACTCTGTCTCACACACACACACACACACACACACACACACATCAGAATACGCATACACACACACACCAGAACACACACACACAGACATGCACCAACTCTCAGGCACATGCACACACCCACACATACACATGCACGCACACACACACACACACACACACACACACACACACACACACACACACACACACACACACACACCAGGACACAGAAGGGGGCCCAGAGCGGCACGCAGTCAGCACCAGGCTAATTTCTGAACAAACCACTTCGCTGTTCTTTCCCACAACACCTCCGAGGTGCCAACGGTGTTCAGATTGCAATCAAAACAATAGTCCCACTGCGAATCATTCAAAACTCCTCCAGCTGGGTCGACGGCAAGGCAAAGCTTCTTTGGAAATTTGTTTTTTGAAAGAGTTTTGTTTGTGTCCTGGATTATATTTTGCTTTATAATATCTGTGCATATCGCGTGCCTACACTACACTCCACTCCGCTCCGCTCCCCCATCTTCTCTTCTCTTCTCTTCCCTCTCTGTGGGATGTGATGGGCGCACAATGTATCTCGGCTTGAGCGTGATTGCCTGTTATATCTGAGCACCTCCATTTTCACAATACAACCATCGCTACATCCCCACTTTACATGCTTTCTGTCTGCCCCCCACCCCCCAACACACACACACACACAGATACATGCACACACACACACACATACGTGAGCACAGAGACACACACAATCACACACATTCTCACTCTCCCTTCTATCTCCATCTTTTTTTGTCGCCCCTTGTCTTCCCCCTTTTCTTTCTATCTGTCACCACCTCCCTCTGACTCTGTCACTCATTCTCTCTGTCTTCTCTCTCTCTCTCTCTCTCTCACTCCCTTCCCTCCCCAGCACTCCTGCCCCCCCCCCCCCCCATCTCCCCGTTCCACCCGCTGGTGCCTGACGGGCGGCTGCCTGACGGGCCGTCGCCACCATTTTCTGAGAGCCGGGAACAGAGCAAGGCTCTTCAAGTAAAGTGGATGCACCTCCCACAGTCTCTCATGCTCTCTCTGTCTCTCTCTCTCTCTCTCTCTTTCCACTTACTCTCACACATACACTTTCATTCTTTTTTACTCTTTCTCTTTCTCTCTCTCTCTCTCTCTCTGTCACTCTTTCTCTCGCTCATTCTCTCTCTCCCTTTCTCTTTCTCCACTTTACCCCCCCCCCCCCCCTCCCCACATACACACACAAACACACACATACTTACTTACTCACTCACTTACACCCAGCACCGCCACGTCTATCAGTCTTCACAGCTCACCACATGCCGTGAGGGCCGTCCAACTGCACCCACTTCACCACACCGGGACGCCGCCAGCGATGTGACACAGACGCCGCCAATGTGCCTCTCAGAAACCAGCGCTGCGCGCTTAAGGGTTTCTTTTTTAAAACACAGGCTGGCACCATTTACCAACTGTGCAGTACCCTGTGTTTACTCTTCGGCAAAGAACGGCATGCTTTTTCTTTTTCTAAAAAAGGGGAGTTGTGTGAATTGCATGTGGGCTGAAGGGTGTTTAATGTCCCACAGGGATGGAGCGCCAATGTGTTGCTGTGGGAGGGGGAGTCTGTTGAATTGAATCAGTCACAGCAGCATTTTGACCCCCTGAAAGCAACTATTCGGAAATGTTGATTTGGCCAAGAAAGTGTTTTTGAAGCCTAGCTTTTGTATTTCCTTTATGATTGTGCCAAATGAATATGTGGTGTCTCTTCTAAACATTTTTAACCATTTTCTTCTTCTTTTTCTCTCTCTTACTCCCTCTCTCTCTATAGGATCAGTACCCAGAAAGAGGAGAGATTGTGGTCTCAGCACACGACCTGGAATTGGTGCTACAGGTGGAGCGCAATCAGTGAGTCCTTTTCTTTTACCCCATCTTTTCTTCTTTTCTTCTTTCTACTCTTGCTTCTGTTCTCCTCTCCTCTCTTCTTCTATCCTCCATTCTCCTCTCCTTTTCCCTCAACTCCTCTCCTCTCTGCTCTTCCCTTGTCTTTTTCTCGCCTCTCCTCTCCCCTTCTCTCTCCTCCTCTCTGCCATCCTCGGCCTTATTGAAAAGAGGCCAGTTGGCATAATTTACTGCACCCGGGCCAAAGGCTCACCACTTTCCCATATGTATCTTACCAGCCACCATTTATAGTGCTGCATTTATAGAAGCGTCCCCCAGGGCCAGAGCAGGCATACTAGAAGTAGGACCCCTGTGACACCTCTGCCCTAGCTCTGTAACATTAGCCATACTTGCTATGCTGTAGCCTACACTGCTGTAGTGGATCCTGTGCTACTCATAGATGTATGGGAAGACTTGACCTCTCAAGATGCAGCCCCAGTTTCAATTTTTTAAAATGGCCAAGTTGCAATGTGTCAGTAAAGAATTTCTATCATGTAGAAGTAATGTTGTACTGTAGTAGTTCGTCTGCTCCTCCAGTTGAAATGGGAATCGTATTGCTTGTGAACTAACATCAGTATAATTTGTGTCCTCTTGCTTCAAAGCAACATACTGAAGGAACCTCTGAGTTATAGTAGACATTTATTATGTTAACCATCTAACAACCATCTGTAATTTTCAATAAAATATCAATAATTTAATCATTATTTTAACACTCTACACACGTTCTGCATTGCTCATGTGATTCACTCCAACTGTTAATTGTGAGGACAGATGCTTCTTCAGCAGACCGTGTTTGCAAGTCCACATGAAGATGTGGAGACAAACAATGGCTGGGCCATTACTGGCAAATAACAACAATCACGATGGCTGCACACCAGTTTCGACGAGAAAGAGAGAGAGAAAGAGCGAATGAGTTAGAGAGATTGAATGACTGTGAGAGAGAGAGAAAGAGAGATGACAATTACTTAAAAAAACCTGCGAGGCAGTCACACAAGCAAGACAAAAAAAGCAAACGGAGAGGAGAGCAGAGCCCGGACCGCTGTAACGAGGCTGTTACGTCAATAATAATAATAATAATAATAATAATAATAATAATAATAGTAATACTTGTTAGTATTACTATTTTTGTTGTTATTATTGTTGTTATTATTATTATTATATTATTATTAGTACATTTTATAAAAAGGATGTAGCTCAAAGGTTTAACAGTTTGGCAAAGAAACACAAGACAGAGATACACATGGCAAGCTTTGTTACAGTCCAGTAGTGCCAGAGAAATCTGCCAGGTCGCTGTGGAAAGCTCCACTAATGTCCCTCGTGGTTCCCAGGGGAGCTCAACTGCCAGGTTGGTAGAGAGAAAGTCTCTGAGTGTTCAAGAAGCAGAGTCCCTCTGTCAGGGTTGGTAGGGGGAAGGTAATGTGCTCTCTCCTTGTTTTTGTTTGAGTTTTGAATAAGCTATAGTTTTTTCGATTTACTTTTTTGGGAGTCCTGTAAATATGGGCATTACAGTAATCTAATTTACTTGAGATAAATGCATGGACAAGCTTTTAAACGTCCAGCTGGGTCAGGATGGGGTGAACTTTTGCAATGTTTCTTAGATGGAAATATGCTGTTGTAGTTACTTTATTGATGTGAGGTTTGAAGCTTAAGAATTGAAGTCAAGAATCACACCTAGGCTTAATACCTCTCCTTTGACATGTTGGCTTAGGTTTCCCAGAGTGGAGTAGAGAGCCTCTTGTTTATCTTTGGGGTCAATAAGTAATAGCTCAGTTTTGTCTTCACTTAAATTTAGGAAGTTATTACTTATCAATAATGAATTAAGATCTCCGATGCTCGCTCATGGACACACTGGATTATCCTGAACAGCTACTCTAAATATGATCCAAGAGCCTGTCACAGATGCTATCAGTCATGCTGCTGAGGATCAATAGTAAGACACGAAGTGTTTATATGGGGAAGAGAGAATACTCCCTGTATTGTCCCATTTAGCCATGCTGATAACAGACATGCGTCTCACGTGAGGCTGGGGAACAGGAAAAACCTTTAAAAGAAAGTTACCTTTTGGCTTTGTTCCTCTAATGAGCCTGACATCAAAGGGCATGTTGGCTTTAGAAGGAACCCTTGCTCTTTGTTTATCCTATGGAGGTCCATAATGTATAAACCTTAATGGCAAAGAAGTACAATGACACAAACAATAGTTTGTCTAATCTAGAACAGAAAAAGTGCAGTTGATTAAAAAAAAGATATTGGCCCGTGTGGTTACTGACAGGTTTCGTAACAATTACCTATCTCAACGTTGTCATCATGTTCAGTGTCTGTGTGACCAACATATATAGAAAGTTGCAGCAGGACCTGGATACAGAGAGTTGTGCCATCAAAATTTATTCGATTTGTACAGTAGGGGGGCACCGTCATAAAATGGCTCGGTTTGAAATGCTGAAAGGCAGTAAGGTGCCTAGTGTGTTATCTGGCTTAACACAGAGCAAAGATAAACACTAAGACCACTTATACAGACATGCACATTTCTTGACATTTCTGGAACCTGTACTACATTTATTTTGCAAGTAACACTTTTATTTACAAAACAAGTTTTGGGCGTGTTCTTGTCTATCTCGTCTATCTGTAAAGCATATTGTTTAAAAGGAGAATATTTTGTTTTTGTAAAGCGCAGTGTGCAAATCGTGGGGTATAACTGAATCAGATTGCTTGTTTATGCATTGGAGAGGTATTCGTGAAAATATATTCAGATTGTCTGTAATATGAAGGCAGTGTGCCGACTCCAGAGGGAGATATGGTAAGGATGACTAACTCATTTAGCCCACACTGCCCATTATATTACCTTTATTGACATCATGTGGTGTGTGTGTGTGTGTGTGTGTGCACGTGTGTGTATGCCTATCAGTGAGAGAGAAAAAAAAGAAAGAGAGAGAAAAAAAGAAAGAGAGTGAAGCTGGCACAAATCTCATTAAATTTCAGCAAACACAGCAAAGCGATGTTTTAAAAAACATACAGTATTGCAGTGGAGTCCGTGGAGAGAGATTCAACGGTTATGAACAGTAAATGATTTGCAGGTCTGCACCGCTGACGCGATGCAGTCTCCCTCCTTGTCTTTCGAGGTTAGGGTCTTGCTCTCTCTTGTTCAGTGTAAAATTTTGATGAAGAGGGAGAGGTAGTAATTACTGTAACATATGAGCTCCTCCATCACTCATGCAACCTCATCTGCCCGTTTCCTGCTTTAGTTTACACCGTCAAAAAAGCAGAACATTTCTGACATCCAGGCAGTTCTTTTTTTTTTTTCTTGCACCAACTGACAACAAATCTGCTGACGTCTGTTAGAGGAGATTCTGTATAGCTTCAGTTTACTGCTCGCAATCACTGCACTTAGGGCTTAGTCATAATAATGGGCAAACATCTCTGACAAAGCAAAAGAACATTAGCTGTCACAACAGGGTAGAGGTCTGGCTTAAGCTATAAAAAGTATATCTATTAAGTACAAACCACCCTGGAAAAAAGTACAGAAAGTATTTATATCAGGATTAGAATCAGGTTTATTGGCCTAGTATGTAAGCAAGACATATAGTACAAGGATCTTGATTCCAACCAATGTCTCTCCAGCTCAGTAAACACAACAACAACCATAGAAATACAGTATCATATTTAAAAACAATCTTTCACCAAGACCTAGAGATACTAGTCAAACCTCAACCATGATGGTTGTCAGCTGCAAGCAAAAAAAAATAGACTACCAAGAAAGATGACTTCTTTCACAATCATATGGTTGGTTGCCAACACATCTATTTTCTGGACTGTTGGTTTGATTGTTAATAGTTGTTTTGTCGAATTGTTATTTGAAAAGCCAATGGGATGTGGGATGCCTGCACGTGTAATGAGATTGTTATCGACTAGAAAAAGCAATCGCTGGGTGTTATTGACAGGTTGGGTGAAAGCGTGTGGAGATGACGGGAGGGTATGAAAATGAGTTTATAGGTGGGCCGGTGATCCATACAGCTTCTGTGGGTGGAATATTTTACCCACGGACCAGAACATACTGACTCAGACCGGCAGAATAAGAGCTGCGTGATTCGGATTTGGCCAGGGGCCGCCGCGTCATCTGTTGGTCTGTGGAGGCCCAAGAATTTTTTTCAAAAATGTCCTGCATTGTTGACCGGACTACCACGTAATGGCTGACAATTACCAAAATGCGGTTTTGGGGCCAGAAAGTAATGTGATGAAACCAAAACTGCAAATTGCTGTGTTTTTCGTGTTTCTGTAGGGAAAAAGACATTGACAACTGCCAGAAAAACATTGTGCAAGATGCCTCAAGCCAAAGTCACCACTGCCAAACATGAGCCTGAGCTCTCCAATCAGTGTACACACAGGACTGTGAGAAAGAGGAGAGATGATCGACCCCGCAGTAGGGAGCTTACACAAAGGGGAGAATGAGGACGGGGGAATAAAGAGGAAAATACAAGAAAGAAAAGAAAGAAAGGGGAAAGCAAACATAAATAGGGCCAAACAGTGTGAGAGATAATAAGAGAGACAGAGAGAGAACATTAGAGAGAGACAGACAGACAGAGAGAGAAAGAGAAAACACTGGAATGAAAAAGAGAGAGGGAGGACTGGAAAGGAGGGATAGTTGTGCAGTGAGAACACTCTCCCACATGACGTCACCCATGTATGGTATTGTTTATTTGAACTGTGTGTGCGAGCTGCAGAGCTGACGGATGGTTTAGTCTGGTCCTCGGAATGTAGGTCAGGGGAACCAGGACCTCCCGAGAAACCAAGAAGCAACCCAAAGGGAACCTAGTTGTACTCGCTTGTAACACACACACACACACGCACACACACGATTACAACGAGACAGGGAGAGTAAGAGAGAGAAAGAAAAATAGAGTGAAAAAGAGAGAACCTAAAACACTCAAATTTAAGGAAGTCTTCTCCCAGGCAGTCCCAGAAAGGCTGTCACATAGGAATGAAGGGGATATATGAGGATATTTGGGGTAAGACAAAAGATGGATGGAAAGTGGGGTGAGGCGACAAGAAAAGTAAAGAAAAAGAGAGTAGTGGTTAATAACTTTGAATTAAGATTCTCCCAGTAGAGTCTAAAGTCCGAGCACTCTTCGCCTGAGGACTTAAGTTAAGGCCTCCTTAAAATCTGGGCCCATGATCCATCTATTCCGGGCCAAATATCCCAGCATCGCCACATAGCCTAGAACTGCCATCCAGATGATGTATACCATCTTGCTTCTTTTGGCAGAGGGTAGTAGGCTTTTGTCACACTTTTTGTCATATGGGGGTTTTCTTGGAGTAATTCGATAAATAATAGGTCTTTTTCCTCAAAGCCAATACTCAGCCTATAAGTAAGATGTATCGATTTTACGCAAAGGGGGTGAATAGTGAAGGAAATTAGTCCTGTTATAGAGTCACCCTTGAAATGGGGTCGTAAAAAATAAACTGAAGGCCAAGTCCATGCTGACACTATGAAAGCACTGAAGATTGCAGCAAAGTGAATACAGAAACAGTGCACAGAGGTTTGTGTTGAGATACAGTACTGTGCTTTGACAGTCCATCTGAAGCACAGAGTCTTCCATGGCGCAGCATGCCACTGGGAGATTGCAGTATTATTTTATCATTTCAATGCTGTGTGTTTTTGTTGCATGTTTTAATTAAGTGCCTGAAAAAGCCCTGTGGAGAGCGTGCATGGTTAGAACATGACACATAGACACGCAACCAGGCATCTCGACACTCTGTGGTCATCACAAAAGGGTGCCATGGTGATGAGATTTGTACTGTTCAAATTGTGTGCACCAGCTTGTGCCTACACTCATGAACCAATCAGAAAGTGTTCGGCAGATTTTTTTTTTTTTTTTGCATTGTGTGATTCGAACGGGTGAACGTAAATCACGTAATGCTATATACCATAATCAAACGCACCCACCCGTATCAGTTAATTAATTTGTTTTAAGACCTATTTATAATTATGCCTCGCCTTTCGCGGTCCATGTCTCACACATTTATTTATTTTTTCTAAATCACTCTCACTTGTGTAGCTATATCATTTTCCCGGCTGTCTCATAAGCACCCCTCCCACGTGCGGCGACATAAACACACAACACCAACACATTAGCAATTACGGTGACAGAGTATTTAGTGGATCCATTTAATTTTAATTTCAAATTCCTGCTGTGGATTAGATTAGACTAAACCCTTTCAGTTTATGGTAATGAGGGTTGCCAAGGCATCGATTGCTTTTTTTGTTGTTTTTGCCCTCATTTCCTCGGTGCGTCTCTGTGTCTCTCCTCCAGGGACAAACTCTGAGCTTCAGGTAAACCATCGTTTCTGTACTGTCATTCTTTGGGGACCTACGAATGAGAAAGTAGGAGGGGGATGGTGTGTGTGTGTGTGTGTGTGTGTGTGTGTGTGTGTGTGTGTGTGTGTGTGTGTGTGTGTGTGTGTGTGTGTGTGTGTGTTTGGGGGGGTAGCTTCTCTGCATACACTACACCCATTGAGTAAAAAATCACACTTTGCTATCCTTTCGGTTTGTCTGGGGGAAGTGGATTTTAGCAGGTTGTAATTAGGTCTAATCCTCTGTGCAGGAGTGGATCAGGCGGGATGAGGTTTAAATCTGAGTTTTTAAGCATGCATCCCCGTGCCCTCATTATCAAAACAGGATCGATTGCTCAGGGAATTGCTTCTTTTGGAAGGGGGGTTGAGTGGTTGTTTTTGTGTGTCTGTCTTTGCGACTGTGTGTGTGTTTGTGCGTGTACGTGCGTGTGTGTGTGTGTGTGTGTGTGTGTGTGTGTGTGTGTGTGTGTGACAGTGGTTGTATGGGACTGTGTGGCAGTATGTGTGTACGTGTGTGTGTTTGTGTGTGTGTGTGTGTGTGTTCGTGCAGATGTGCCTACTCTGATGTTCATCTGTGTGTGTGTGTGTGTGTGTGTGTGTGTGTGTGTGTGTGTGTGTCAGCCTGCGGCTCTCACTTCTTATTTTGATTAAAATCAATAACAGGCTTTGATTTTGTAATCTGCCTTAGCCTTGGAGGATGTTGGTGCTAAGAAAGACTGACATTCATTACAAGGTCCTCACAGATCTCTCTCCAGGTTAATTGAGCATTGCTTGCGGTAGGAAAAAAAAGATGTCCAAGCCAGCACATCTTGGACATTTAAGAAAGGAGAGAGTGAATTGAAAGAGTCACCAAAGTGGGCACAGGTGTCAATCCTTTAGAAAATAAAAAAAACCCTGCTATATATTTGATCCAGCATTTGTTTTCTGAATTAGTTTCTAAATCTGATCCTAATGAGCACAGAAATCATAGTAGATTAAATAGTGAAATCACCTGTGTTAAGAAAAATTCCATGGCAGCATTTTTACTTTCTGAAGCTGGGATTGACACATCTGGAAGTAGGGAGAGACAAAGTAATGAAAAAGGGAAAAGCAGGTAAACTTTTACATCAAGAAAAGGCTAAGTTTGCTACTGGGCCTCTGTGTAGAGGCAAATTGATAGAGCATGAGATAAACACATTATTGTTTTCATTAGAGTCATTTGTTGCCATTAACATATCTGGGGAATGAGTCATTGCTAATGTTTAATGGTTATCAACTCCAGCAGACTGTGGAGCGTGAAGTGCTCATCCATGCCTGACGCTAACCTTTAGAAGCGTTTGCCAAGCCTGGCAACTAGACACGTTTTTGGTTGCCGAAGCCAATTGTGTATTGGAGTTAATTTTCATATTCCTGACACCTTGCTTTGCCAAAGTAATAGATGTTAGAGGGTTTGGCAGGAGTTATTTTTAATCTTTGACCTTGCTTTGCCAAAGTAATAGATGTTGAAGGGGTTGGCAGGAATTATTTTCAATCTTTGACAAAGTGTTTGCATATCTTTCATTCAGATTAAGTTGTTTTTTCTGTCTACACAGTTTAATGAGTTATTTTTGAATTATTTTTAACTTCTGTGTTACCTTAAAGTATCTCAGTTCATTTTATACTGGTAGCATACAAAACATGTAACTTGTGTCTCATGTACGGCACATATACTTTCATGTTGAAATGAAAGATTTTGAATGGTAAAAAATTGTATTGTCTTCAGCAACCAGGAGACTCTATTAAGTTTTCCGTTTTTATCCATTTGTATCTAAATGGTGGTTGCTAAGAGAAGCAGTCAGAAGTTCCTATTTTGTGGCCGTCTGCTTAAATCCGGTTGCTAAGAACATCATAGCAACAGTTAATGTGGAGCCCTTTATCATTTGGAATGAAGATGTCTAGCTGTAATAATCCTACCTTTAATTCCACACAGAAGACATAAAACACTTCAGCTAGAGACACAGATACACTGCAGGTTGATAAAAGACATGAGGGATGACAGAGAGACGAAGGGAGAAACAAAAAAGCGACAGAGTCGGGGACAGAGATATGGATGAAGGGGAGAGTGAGTGATATGGGCAAAGAAAGAGAGACAGTGGTAGAGAGAGAAAGAGAGAGAGAGAAAATAGAGAGACAGAGAGAGAGAGAAAGATAGCGAAGCCAGGAGCAGGAAACAGGTGCTGCAGCTTGAGTGGCAGTCTCCGGATTGGATTCTGGGCCAAGCGTCTCTGCTCGGCGCGTGCGGAGGAAGCGGAGTCAGCGGGGGGAGACAGCTGGATGACCTTGAGACTCCATCGGTCTATCCAAGCCCCACCCCCCCTTACCCTCTCTCAGCACAGCATCTCCGCTTAGTCATCCCCCTGCTGTAGCCCCCCCACCCCCACCCCAGCCCTACACCACACAGCAGTCCACCTGTTTGTCTAAACAAACATCGCCCCACAGGAAGTGTGAATTTCCTGCCCCCTATTTCACTTCCTCCCATACTTCCTATTTATTCTAGCAGTAGACAGCTCAGAGATGCTTGTCAGTAAATAACCATTATGCACAGCCAAAGCAGCATATTCTTACTCAGACACACAAAACATGCGTTGTTTTGTTTCTTCGCCCGGCGCACTCCGTCGTTCAGACTTATTGTGTCGGACTTAGCCCTTCTGTGAATCAGTCATTCATGACACCTGCAGCTGTTCCAATCAGCAAGCCCCTCAATCTCTCCACTACCATAATGAGATAAGCCAAGAAGACAATAACTAAATGGCCGCAAAGTCATTCATCACGAATTACAGACTTCCTCCGTGACGGTGTTTACCACTGCGTGGTTGTCAGACAGCTTGCCCGAACTATACACCGCCTGATAATTAAAAGACTCTCTGTAGTAATATTAGCCTCGCTGTTTCTATTTTTATTAAGTCTTTTAGTAGGCCGCGCAGACAGTCATCACTCCAAGGTCAAATGCTACATTTCTAGGGAACAGATGTAGCTAATTACGGTGCTCATAATTACAGCATTAAAGTGTTTTCCAAGGGACTAAAATGTTGTGTCCGTGGCATGTCATTACAGCACTTGCAGTGTGTCACATATGACCTGAGAATGACACGGGAGCAGGAAAATGGCCACCTTTGTTCTTTTGTGACTTGGCACATGGCAACACATGTCCTCCTATCCAGCATCATGCCTTAGGAGTTGCCCAGTTGACTGTGACGGGACCATAATAAACGCATGGGGCTCCAGCCAATTAGCACTACACTGGTAAGCCCAGCGGAGCTGGAACAGAGGGGCCTCCGATGGTGATTATACAGCACGGCTGACCGGGGGCTGCCTGCATGCGTGCCCAGGTCATTTAATGGGTGAGCTGGCCCTCTGATTGCCTGTTAAGGCCGGTGTGAACACCACCAGTCAGTTCAAGCCCCCGCTAGCCCCTTTCAGATAACAAGCTGTTTACAAACCTAGTGAGGCCACGCGGATTTAAATTGTCTTGGGGAAGGTGGCGGTGTGGCTGGGGGCAGATGGGAAATCATATAGCCCAATACAGCATGTTTTAATGGCATTGTGGTTGGGCTGGAATAATCTGATGAGGTTCCACAATGGTGTAGTGAAAAATGGGTGAAAACAATAAAATCGTGATCGAATTCTCCCAAGGGTTGGACTTTAAAAGCTTTTTAATGTAGGGCGGAAGCATAAAAATGCATTACAAAGACATGAGGATAAAAAGTAACCTTTCAGAATAGTTTTTTCTTCTCCCACTGCACCCAAAAATGAAAAAAAACCACACACACACTAAAACGCACAGCTCCCACAACAGAGCCTCATCGTTTTGAAATGCTGTCTTTACTCCGTCAAGTGAAATTAATGCCTCCTGCTACACTGCATGTAGAAGATTCTTGGCTCATATTCGGTGTTTACCTGGTAACAGCCCCTCTTGCCCTTGGTTACCAGACAGCACACAAAAGCAGGAGTGTTCCTATGGAGATAGGCGATGGGCGCGTAGGATGACTGAGGCATCTTTCTGTGTCTCTGCGACTGTTGTCAGCGCTGACCTTCTGAGTCCGACACACTCACCCGCATTCACAATCCCTCCGCGACCAGCTGCCTTAAAAAAAAAAAAAATGCTCTTACACAACCGCATTCGCGCATAAACTTTTTTTCTCGGGCATCTTTCAGACATGTATCGGACCATAAAAGTGGATTTTGTGCTTCATTTGCGAGCTGACGGCCCTTTCGAGTGTCTCGCCAATTTGGAGACACAAGTCATGCAGATGCAATCGGAATGAATAACCGAGATGATTGGATTAGCATTGCTGCAAAGACAGCATCAGCATCAAACCCCCTTTTTTTCCATCAAACTCATGACACTGTTTGAATTTTTGGCATAGTGGATTTTTTTTCCAAATTTAATGTTGTGGAACTAGGACATCAAGTGTGTGTGTGTGTGTGTGTGTGTGTGGGTGGGTGGTGCTGCATGTTTATGTTTGTATTTAAAAAGCTCAAAGCGGGCCCGGCTCTCAGGGGAATTATTTGGAAAAGAGCACACAGCTGCAGTGCAGAAGTGGTGGCGTTCGTTAGCATTAGCGTTAAGCTTTACCTGACGCACCACTGCCTGGCTCTGTTGCAATCACTGCAGATTTATGAGCACACACTTTTTCCTTCCCAGAGTGCGGGCAAATTAGACGCATTCACTTCGTGATACTGGCCCACACATAAATAAATAAATAAATAAATATAGAAATAATAAAAAAATGAATACATACATACACAAATAACACAAAACCACAACCTCCTAATTGAAAAAGGCACTGCGAGGCATGCCCACCCTATTAAAGTGCAGTCTGGAGTGGTTGGCTGCAGGTGTGTTTTTTTTTTTGTTTTGGCTGTGTCCTTCGAGAATGATTGACAGACTCGTGTTTGCATGCCAATCGCTAGAATCCCCCACCCCCAAATCACCCACACACACACACACATCCCCACACCACACGTTTAAAAAAAAAACAGCTATAAATAAGGCTTTGGTTTCCGGGCAATAAGGTTGGTGTATTTTTAGAACTCATTTTCCGAACTTGTCCTGGACTCCTCGTAGAGAAGGCAAACATGGTGTGTGTGTGAGGGGGAGGGGGGCGGGGGTGTCGAGGGAGGTGGGGGTTGAAGAGTGTAAAGAGGTAAACAGGTGGAAAGGGAGGAAGAGAAGACGTAGTGTGGTGGTGGAAAGGAGAGAGGAAAGGGTGGGGGGGGGGGGTAGGGAGGGAGTCGGTGTGGGGAGGAAGTGTGGGGAATGAGTTGTCACAGAGGAAGGAGCTGAGCTGAGCTGGGCCAGGCAGAGGCCGTCAAGGCCGGGCAGTCTAAATGACCACAGATGGCAACAATCATGAACACGGGCCCACACTGGGTCACTGGGTCAGTCTCTCTAGCCCCCCCGCCCTGTCTCTCTCTCCCTCACTCGCTCTTTCTGTCTATGTCACTTCTCTCTCACACACAATTTGTTCCTTAACTCTGTTTCCTCTCTCCTCTCGTTTTTCTTAGTGTTTCTTACTATCATTTCTCTCTCTCTCTTTCTCTCTCTCCCTCGCTGTCTCTATCCTTTTCTCTCTTTCACACTATTTGTTCCTTAACTGTTTTCCTCTCTCCTATCTTCTCTTCTGTGTTTTTTCCTATCATATATCTCTCCATCTCTCTCTGTCAGTCTTTCTCTTTCCCTCCCTCCTTCGTTTGCTTTTTTCTCTCTTTTTCTGTCTCTTAATCTCTGCTTTTTTCCTCTCTCTGTTTCTTCTCACCTCGCTCTTCTCCTCTTAGTGTTTCTGCCTATCCCATCTCTCCCTCTTCGTATCCCATCTCTCCCTCTTCGTATCCCATCTCTCCCCCCTCCCTCTCTCTCTCTCAACCTCTGCCTCTATTCCTTCCTCCTCATGTTTTTGCTTTCTCATTCTGCATTTGTTCTTCCTGTCATCCCTCTCTCTGCCCCCTTCCACCCTCCCTCTCTTGGCTGCGTTTTTTCGGCAGAGAGGAGCAGACAGAAAACAGCTGGCTCGCCTGACTCAGACGAAGCCTTGCAGAGGAGCGCAGGGCTCTGACAAGAGCAGCAGGAATAAACCAGCACTTTGGCTGTGTGCTGTGATTCAGATGACAGGATATATGTTTGGTGGTGGTGGTGGTGGTGGTGTGTGTGTGTGTGTGTGTGTATATATATGTGTGTGTGTATGTTTCTTGATGTATGATGGTATGAGTGTGTCACTGCTTTTTGAATCTTTTTGTTGTGTGTGCATGTTGTGCACCTCTGCAGATTTGTTTTTCCTCTTGCTCTTTCTGATGCATTCATCACACGCTCCTCCAGTTAGGCTTCTTGGTACAAAAAAACAAGTACAAGAAGAAACAACAAATAACGAAAAATGATAGACGGAAAAGAATGAGAACGAAAAATGTAGTCAAAGTGGATGATGACATTATTAGTTTCAAATGAAGCACATCTGACAGAACACAGCATTTTATAAATACATGTTTTTGTGTGTCTGTCAAATATTGTGCCTTGTGCCTGAATACTTACCACCTGCACGCTAATTTGGAGGACAGAAAGGAGGCCTGAAAAAAAGTATGTAGACGGAGAAAAACACACTTAATAGCAGAATCAGGACAACACACCTCATCCATCCCATCATTAGGAGAGAAGTACACTCTGTAGCAAAGTGTCCAGATTTCTTTCAAAGCATGCACTGTGTGTGTGTGTGTGTGTGTGTGTGTGTGTGTGTGTGTGTGTGTGTGTGTGTGTGTATGTAGACTTCATTTGCACTCCTCATCAAGACTTCCTTTTGAGATGCTGCTATAGCTGTCTTCATTTGGTCTATTTATTTTCCTCTGTAGTAATTTGCACAAGCATACACATTAAGCAGGCTTGACTCCTTAGTCCCTGTGTGTGTATTTGTGTGTGTGTGTGTGTTTGTATTTGTGTGTGTGTGTGTATGCGTGTTTGTATTTGTGTGTGTGTGTATGCATGTGTGTATGCGTTTGTGTGTGGGTGTGTGTATGCGTGTGTGTATGTGTGTGTGTATGCGTTTGTGTATGTATTTGTGTGCGTGTGTGTATGCGTGTGTGTGTGTGTATGTGTGTGATTCTTTGTTTAGTCGGTCTCTGGGTTGCTAACTTCACCAGAGGGCCATTTAAAAAGCACTTCTAGTATATGAAAACACCTGCACCTGACTGTTGCTGCAGTTAAGTTGTGAGGCGGCGGAACTGAAACCTCAGTTTTTTTCAAGCTCTACCTTTTCCTCAGTGTGCAATCTCAATTCTGAGAACAGCATACTGTGGTTTTCTGGTTGAATGATGTTTATTATTGGTCATTGCACAAGGAAGGCATTTGTAAGAAAAGCACATTTTTCTAAGCAAAATATATGGTACATACATAATGCAGACATGCACTGCATGCAGCTCTCTATCTCCACCTCTTTTTCTCTCTCCTTCTCTCTCTTTTTCTTTGTCTCTCTCTTTTCTCTCTCTCTCTCTCTGTCTCTCCCTCCCCCTTTCCTCTACCAGTCAGTTGTAGCGAATATTCAGTCCCTCTTGTTTTGTCTTTTCACATGACATTATCCTCACTGTGAAAAGCTGTTTTCATGCTTCGAATGAATGAATGGACAGTCTGTACAGTTATTTCAGTCTTATTTACAGAGTGTTTTACATGAATACACAAATTGTTTTTGTGACGACAAGGATGAAGCTAGCTGTTAGGATCAGCCAAGTAGTGGAACACGGGACTGCAGAAACATATCACAACACCTCATTTAGTCCGTCGTTTTTAAACCCACAACATTTCCCATTTCACCATCTATGGGCTAAAGTGCAGTCCTGGTTGGACAGGCACAAAGAAAGTAAACAGAAAGACTGTCAATAATAAAATTAAACACCTTTTGTGCCATTAGTCTTAACAAAAGAAATGACTGTCATTGACTGACTGTTTGCCACGAGAAGGATAGGGCTAGCTGCTGGGGTGAGCGGAGTAGTGGAACAGGAGACAGCGGAAAACCGTTGAGTCAAAACCACCTGCTGTCGTTGGGGTGTTGGTGAGCACCTGTTGGCTTGTGGTTTGGGGTGTGCCTGTCCCACACAAACCGAGCTCTGGCAAGAGCATTCAGCCACAGCCAAATGAGCGTGCAAAGACAAAGCGTACACTGTTTTTTATCAGTAAAAAATACACTCCTCCCTAACAACTGAGAAACAAGACAGTTGTTTGCAGAAATTGGGGGAGGGAGCATGGAAGAATACTGAACATACTGAACACAGCAATGCTCTTTAAAATGCTCTTATTTTTTATGTACACACTGTTTTATGTCTTTGTGTAGTGCTTTTTTACTGTTTGTGTCGCTGTCTTTGGTTTTGAACAGTAGTTGAATGTCGAAAAATTGATTGATGTTTACTGCCCTTTGACCGTGACCTGACTTGCTTTCCTTTTCCTGTCTTTAGCTCCACTCTTTAGTTGCTGACCCATAGAAAAGCATGTCGGGTCAAGTATCGACAGGCCGATAAGCTACAACCTGTGGCCACTTAGCACCACAGTGAATATAGACTGTGTATAGAGTGTTATTGGCTAGTTTTATGTACCGACATCAGTTAACCCTCTGGCCAGGGCTCTTAACTCTGTTGAGAACCAGTTCAGACATGGGGCAGAAACCAAGTGCTAAGAGAAAAAGCAACAAATGACTAAAGACAAAGTAGAGCATGCAAATAAATGTGTGATTTCTTTTTTTCACCCTGTGTTTCTCTCATTGTGCCCAGTTCTTTGTCATAGTGTGTTTCCTTTGATCTTCAGCTGCAGGGTTACAAAAAGGATCTCTCTCTCTCTCTCTCTCTCTCTCCCTCCCTTCCTCTCTCCTTTCTCACTCTCTCCCTCTTTCTATTCTTCGGCCCCCGTTCCTGCATTGCTTTTGCTTTGCTATTGCCCCCTCTGGGCGCTTAGCCAGAAATGAGCAGTGAGGAGCGAGCCCGGCGTTTACAGATGGCCCTGCCACGGAGCTGTGCCTGGGCCCCGCGTGGGCCTCGTTCAGAGCCAGCGTCATTTGCGGAGTTAATTAGTCCCCCTTTGTAACGAAGCCCGCTCTCTCTCTTCGGCTGGCTTTTTTCGAGTGTTCTCTCATGCCTTGGAGACAGTGTGGAGAGCGTTTGTTTGTGTATGAGTGTGTGTGTTTGTGGGTGTGTGTGTGTGTGTTTCTGTGTCTATGTGTGTGTGTTTTTCTGGGTGTCTGTGTTTCTCTGTGCTGTATGTGTGTGTGTGTGTGTGTGTGTGTGTGTGTGTGTGTGTGTGTGTGTGTGTGTGTGTGTGTTTCTGTGTGTGTGTGTGTGTGTTTCTCTGTGTGTGTGTTTCTCTGTGTGGTGTTTGCATGTGTGTGTGTGTTGGGGGGGATGCTTGGCTGAGCGCCTCGCGTCAATTTTCAAACGAATTTGATGCGAAGAGCGTGTTCCAGTGGGCCTCGAATATCTCGCGGCTTTCATCTCAGCAGACCCCTGCTTATTTGTTGATTCACAAACATATGTTTGTGCTTTTTGAAAGCCCCAGACAAGGCAGCTGCTTAGTCTGACTCGCCTATGAAACAGAGTGGATCTTGCATGTGTTTGGCCAAGTCCGATTTTACCACCCCCCACACACACACACACACACACACACACACACACATACACTGCACCACTTTGTCTTACTTTTTGTTCAGCATGCTCACACCAAAGGGTTAGGCCTCCCCACATCATGTTGCGATAGAGGGGAAGTGAAAGGGTTAAGGGCTGTATAGCCCTCCAGTGGTTTTGTCCTTAAAGTCACAAGCCTAAATTGGAGTGTAATGAGAAAGTCTCCTGAATACTTGTAAACGTAGGCAAGTAGATTATAGAACATGAAGGGCATGAAGATTTGTACTAGTTAGTTTTCACATTTTATCATGCACAATGGGAGATATTAGGTATAAATTGAAAATATAGCATGCATTTTAGTAAAAATTGTACAATTATAGTACAGCTTTGCGGGATTTGTTGTGACAGTGCTACTTCCATGGCCCATGTATGAGCCTTTTTTGCAGCGTCAAATCAAAATGGAGAAGATATTTGAAAACAAGTGATGGGTAGAAAACAAGAAATTGGATTCATCCTTACTTCTTCTTATTTATCCCCATTTCCCAGACACGTGCTTTAAAGCAACATTCTATCAAACTGCTATCTCAGCCATAGTCACACTGTCACCTTGATCTTACTGAATTGATCTCGCCCTTTGGAAACACTTTCTGTCGTTCTGTGAATCATGGTTAACCACCACCCTTAACAACAACAAAAAATATCTTTGAAGTATGTTTTTTTTATTTGAAAAACCATCCATAAACTCTAAAATGTACAAAATGTGGCAGCCATTCAGTGAGTCATTCAATCTGCCTTGCAGGTCTTGTGTGTAAGGTTGGTATCTCACCCCTGCTGGCAGAGCATAACTGTGACAGCCCAGTCACCTCTGTACCACTCGTCTGCCTGAAAAAAGGTTACGTTTGAAGTGCTTGTAATACAATCTCTTCTCTGTGTGCACAGGACGCATTTATCCACTTTGCCCATTTTTATGGACACATAAAAGCAAGTGTATCTGCTTGTGTTTTCCATCGCTCTAACAACACCTTCGAGGTTCAATAGTCAAGGTCTGACTCATAGTGTCTGCACAGAGCCCATTGCAGAACAGGTGAACATTCTGGAACAGGAGTGCATTCCAAACATACAAATAGAGGAAGGTGCTGATGCAGTTCTTAAGAAGTTTGCTCCTGTTTGATATCACAGGTGTTTTACCAAGGTACATCTTTCATTTCTTTTTTTAAGTATATGGGTTGGTTTTTTGATACGATAGAAAAGAGAGACAGGAAGCAAGAGAGAGAGAAAAAGAGAGAGATGTGGTGGGAGTGGAAAATAACCTTAGGACAGATTTGAGTCTCTGTGAGGCTGAGTCCGCCATAGCATCCCTCACACCTGGTATTTCTGAACCAAAGGATGGGCTCTGATTTGACAGCACTACTAGCACTACGAGTGAACTTCCCACATCTACGTACACCTGCACTGTGAGAGAAGCCGGGGGGTTGTGTGTGGGTGGGGGATACCTTTATTTGCTAATTCCATCGACACAAAGCTGAGCACAATCAATGATAAATGGCTCAAGTAATTAGTGGATGTTCCTCCAAAGTCATTTTTTATTGACTAACCACAAAGATTGGACCATGCCTTGTTAACACTTATACGGAGTTCAGTAATTGATCCATGATGAAGCAAACACATTTTCTGGTTGCGAACAAACCGATTATACTGGAGGAGATGAAGGCTTATTGTGTTGGGAGGTCTCAGAGAAGTTTTACCAAAAAAAAAAGGTTGTGAAGGAACTCATTTATATACGGGACTCCCTTATCTGTACACGATCACACCCTAGCATTTCCCTGACTGAAGTTAGAATTGTATTCATTTTATTAAAGGTTTTGCCAAGTTGTTAAATTGGCTGTCCATCATAGGCCTAGCTGTGTTGCCTAGCCACATTGGCAGTGTGACATCAGTGCCATTAGTGCCTGACAGGTCACATTATGTACACTCCCAGTGAAGTACACAAGTCTAATCAAAGCCATATTGTTCAGCTGGAGCAAACCCTAAGACTCCATTGATGATGAGATCTGGTTTTCAACACCCCGTTTTTTTGGTATGGGAGTCTGTGTCGCCCACTGATTCCGGCTGCAGAGACACACATCGTCACGTCGCCTCTGAGATCAAAGAACCGTTAGAAGTGGGATGGTCTCTTTTTTTCCCTTCTCCTCCTTTCACCTCCCCACCCCCCTCCACACCCTCCTACCCCCACTTTTGGATAAATTTGTCTTTAAAGAAGCCCAGGCCTGATTACATTCATTTACGAACCTCATTCAGTTGTGGTTTGAGTGGCAGGAGGGAGCTCTGGATGCCGACCCAGAGTTCAGTGTGACAGCAGGCTATGGAATCGTACCCTTCGAGCGGAGATGTTCGACTGTCCTTTCCCATCAGGACCTTAAAGCAGCCGTGCTGTTTGGAAATGTCAACCTGTCAAGCCCCATTTGTTTACTCACTCTCTTTTTCTCCTGATTTGGTTTTCTCTCTTCTCTTTCTCTCAGGCACATACACACACTCACTGTTTAACATGTTCTTGTTTTCTTGTTTTCTCCAATTCCTTGCTCCTTCTCATCATCCTATCCCTCCCAAACACTCTTCTTACACAAACACTTTATCGTGGTGTCTTTCTCTTTTCCTCGCTTCTTCACCAGCTGCGCCCCGTATGTAGAGTCTGTGACTTATTCATGCCGTCTGATCCACTCTGAGAACAGCAAGTCACTCTTTCTTACTCTCTTTCTCTCTCTTTCTTACTCTCTTTCTCTCTCTGTCTCTCTCTCTCTCTTTTCACCTCTCTCTTTCTCACTCTTTCTCTCTCTTTGTTTCTCTCTCCCCCTCTCTTTCTCACTCGCTTTCTCTTTTTTTTCCAGTTCTCTCTCTCTCTCTCTCTCTCTCTTTCCCTCTCTCACTACTGCCAACTGTGTGCCAGCAACAAATAAGACCACAAACTCGCTGCCAATGTCAGATCCACACAGCAAAATCAGGAGTCAGCATGTGACGGTCTACCTCATCTCCACTCCCCATCCTCATCCCCGCCTGGTGCGCTGAGGGAAAGCATGACCTAGCCATAAACCCCAGCCCCCCTCCCAGCTCCCCCAGTCCACATGCCTTGCACTCCTGTCTGCAATCTTCCTCTTTTTTGGCACCCTCCCTGTTCTTAACTTCGTTTGCAGCTGCAGATCAAAAGCTGGAGGGTTACCCTGGGACAGCACCACGCACACACACACACACACACACACACACACACACACACACACACATACACATGAGACGTGTATGTGTCAGATGGCCTACGTACACACGTATGCGTGAGAGAGATGTAAAAGAGTGTCGTGACTGACAGGACAGGAGAGACAAACAGCAATGGGGGAGATAAGATGACAGTAATGATTTGTTTCATCCGTGGCCTTTATTTTTTCCTTATCTGGACAAGTGGGATCGCTTCCTTCAAAGGCGGGCGCGCAGAGAAATTTAATTGAGCGGATTTTGTGTGTTTGCCCTTTTTTCGCCCTTAAAGAAAAGAAATCAAACACAGTGATTAAAGCGAGGAGGAACAGGCAAAGGAGATGTGATCTGACAAGGTATAGTTAGAGAATGAAATGTCAGAAACAAGTTTGTCTTTCACTAAGATTGCTTTTGTGATTCGCCACAGTCAGTTCAGGCGCGCACACACACACACACACACACACACACACACACACACACACAAAAGCACACACACACACACACACACACACACACACACACACACACAAAAGCACACACACACACACAGACCTAGGTGAGACAAGTATATTTACAGAACATATTGCATGCACAGAGGTTATTATTCCATTATCTTGCTTTCGTTGCACATCATGAAATGACAAATTACCAGTAGTGGGAACATGCATAAGGCCATCTGAAGGGCTCATACACAGTACTGTCCAAAAGTCTTCAGCCACCCTTACATGGCTGCTACAAGCCAAAGTCCATTTTGAGTGTGACCTTCCTTAGCATGTCTTTAACTTATATTTTATTGAAAAATAAAACTGTACCCAACCAAACATTTTCCAAGGAAAATGTCATGGTGAATTCAAACCTATCTTTTGTCTCGTACTTTTCTGTATTCATGATCCAGTTAATTTACATAATAATCTTAACACCAGTGGCAGAAATTGTAGATAGTCCAAGCACAAATGGAGGTCAGACTGACTTTTGCTTGTACAATCCATTGTGTGGAGTTTTTTTAAATGATTATGCTGTGCGTATACACTTTCTTATTGTATTGTAATTAAGAGACTGAGATATAACTACTTAGTCATAAACAGGACCATTTTTACATATCTAAAGCAACAAATATAACTGTGGCAAAGGAGTAGCACAGTATTCACTGTACTGCAAGGCGCACACACACACCCACACACACACACACACACACACACACACACAGACACACACATACACACAGACACACACACACACGCACACACACACACACACACACACACATACACACAGACACACACACACACACACACGCACACACACAGAATGCGAGAAAGAAAGAGAGCAGAGAGGCTGTTAAGGAGTGTTGGCAGCTTAAGTTAAGATGTGAGGCTGGCTGGCTGGGACACGAGGACAGAGCAATCAGCCGCTGGAATGTGCTCCTGAGTGTGGCCAACAGAGTGGAGCAGAGGTGTCTATGAGTCCCACACCACATTGTCTTTCAGCTGCTAATGTCTTTGGTATCTTTTTTCTCCCTCCTCACCTCTCTGTCCTCTATATCTTTCTCACACATTCTCCCTTTATCTCTCTCTTCATATCTCGGGTTGTATCTCTCTTTCTCTCTCTCTGTATCTCTCTCTCTCTATTTCTGTATCTCTCTCTCAGGGAGCTCCTTGGCGAAGACTTCACGGAGACCCATTACAGCAAGGATGGAATGCCAGTGACCCTTACATCCAATCAAACAGTAAGACCAAGAGTAAATGAAACTGAAATTTCTGTGTATTCCTTCACATCCTTATCTTTCCTTCTCCTCCCATCTCCTCTCCTCCTCTATCTCGCTCACATGTCCCTGTGTGTTTTGGGGAGGTCAGAGTCCGTCCTCAGATACAATACACCAGTCCTTTTATCTTCTCTTCCAGGCAGACTGAGCTCACATGACGTGATATTTCAATGCCATATCTTTGACAAGCGAACCGCCTCTCACATGCCCCTTCTGCATGAGCTGTGTTTGCACACACAGTCCCACACTCGCACACAGAAATTTGTGTGCACACACACTCACACTCACTTTCTCTTGCATAAACGCACTCAAGCACATATACAGATATGTATAATTGGAGAGGTGCCGCGGTACCTGAAGTGTCTTTCTGTGACAGAGACAGACACACACACATTCATGCTTCTGAAAGCTGTATCATTCCACACACACACACACACACACACACACACACACAAAACTTTGTGTGGGAAGTTAAACTGCATCTCAAGAGTCAAGCAAGCCCTCTCCTCAAGGCAGCCGTGTTAATGGGGCCTGAACAAAAAAACAGTACCAGAGAAAGACTGAGTGGCCATGTTTTCACTTTGATGCAGTACAGCACTTCTCATACATTTTTTTTCACCTTCAAAAATTAATTTGTCCCTTTTCTCTTCTTTTTTTTTTCTTTCACTCCCTCTATGTCGACTGTGGCTGAGCACCACTAACAAGGCACAGAGAGCCGTTAAGCCCGTAATTGAAGCAATTCTCCGTGTATGCTATAGGCCAATTTTAGCCAAGGCGGAAGCCTTAAAAATGAGCCCGCTCAGCCGCTGTAGGCATGACATAGTATTAATGAACTTAGGCGTTTGGGAATCTTTTGATGTTATTTTCGAGGCACAACACAATTCGCCCCAAATCGTGCATGGTTTAGCTTGTAGCCAGCGATAAATATTTCAGTGTAGTCTTTATTGCTGTAAAGAGCAGAAATAGAACCGACTATGCAATGGGTTTTTTTTTCTTCTTCTTTTTTCCTTCCCAATGATGTTGTTCATCTCCCAGGTGGATGTTGACTTGGCAGAGCCAGCATCTCTGTGGCCTCTGCAGTATGGCATTGCAGTACATCTCTCTTTCTTCTTCTCTCCTGCCCCCCTTTCTCTCTCTCTCTCTCTCTCTCTCTCTCGCTAACTCTTTCACTCTGTCCCCCCCCTCTCTCTCTCTCTCTGTATGTCTTAATCTCTTGCTCTCTCTCTCTTTCCTTCTTTCTCTCTCTCTTTCTCTTTCACTCACACGGTCTCTTCACACTCCAAGACTGCGTTTGTAGCAGTGTCTTTCTCACTGTCTTCTAATTGCTCGCACCTTCCTCGAGAGGTGTTAATTATTCTCTGTCTCCGTTGCTGTTTTTTTTTTCCTTTTTTAAAGTGCCTCCAACTCCGCAAGGGGTCCGAGAGTGTCAGGTTCACTTAGGTTCACGAGCATCTCCTTTCCTTGCAGCAAAGTGCAAGATCGATGCCAAAGACAAAGCCATTTCCCTTTTCCCGAAAGCTCTCGGCAGTGAAGTTGAGCACAGTAGTCTGGTGATAGTTACCCAGTGTACTCTTTATTTTTCTCTCTCTCTCTCTATCTCTCTCTCCCACTGTCTCTCTCTCTCTGTTTCTCTTTCACCCAATGTGCTATTCATTTCTCTGTATCTCTTCCGCTCTCTTTTTCTCTTTCTGTCTGTGTCTCTGTCACCCAGTGTGCTCTTTATTTCTCCGCATCTGTCTCATTTTCTTTCTCTCTCTCTCTTTGTCTATTTCTCTCTCGCACTCTTTTGCTTACCCAAGGCCTTTAGCTACACTTACCTTTTGTAATGAATAAGAGAGAAAGAAATGGAGGTCTATATTGAAAGCAAAGGAAAAAAAGGTGAATCAATGATGATATTTGATATTTGAATCAAACATCGCATATTTCAATTAAAAAAAGAAGTAGACAAGGTAGTAGTCTTTTGCTGGCAATGTTCTTGTACCAACATAAGTTGTTTTCCTATTATTGTACTTCACTTTGCTTTGTATAATCCTTTTTTATTTTTTCATTTTTCCTTGTTAATGCCTTCTCTAGTCTGTCTGTTTTTCTCCATAACCGTTTTCGCTCTCCCTCATGATTGCTCTTTTCCTGTACTTCTTTTCTCTCTCCATCGCTCTCTCCTTTTCTCTCGCAACTCTCTGCGAGTTGTGTGGAGTTGGGTGCCGCTGCTTGGCTAACTACGGCATGAAAGCAGCAGCACGGGCGTTTGAACTGCCGCTGAGAGGTGCGATCTGACTCCAGCTGCCACCGCAGCTCCTTTCAGTCTCGGGTGCTATGAACGCTTCCCGCTGCTTCATCGCCATCACAGCGCTCTCTTTCTCCCTCTCTCTGTCTTTCTCTCTTGTAGTTTGTATCTCTCTGTCAGTCCTCTCATTGTCTCTCTTTCTTTCTTTTTCTCTCTCTATCCCTCTCTCTGTCAATCTCTCTTATTCTCTTTCTTTCTTTCTCTCTATCCCTCTCTCTGTCTCTGTCTTTCTCTCTCCATCTCTCTCTCTCTGTATCTTTTTGTCCTTCTCTCTCTTTCTCTTTCTCTATCTCTTATTCCTCCTCTCTCTGTGTTTCTCTCTTTCTTGCTATCGCTCCCTTCCCTCAGTGTGATTCTCTCTCCTGCTCTCTTTTTCTCGTCAGTGATGAACCAAATACAAGCACACACATGCTATCACTCAAGAAATACACACAGTTCTGTAAAAACATAGGCAAGTGTTTGAGCACCCACATTCACAGACACACATAAGCACTTACAAGTAACACAGTACACACTCACACACAAGCATGCACCCACAAGCTCAGAGTTACTCATGACCACACAGACAGCTGAAAGGCATCCCACTTCCAGATTCGCAGACATGCATCATCCGACAACAGTACATTCTGACAGCAAGCCCTCATGCTTGTACACAGATGACCTAGATCTCATATCAGACATTGTTCATGATCGATGAGAGGAGCTGCTGGTTCTTTTTTTTTTTTGAAGAAAACACCCTTTTTTCTGAAAACATCTACTTCCACCACTAGGGTTTGCATTGAGCAGCACACATGGAGTGAATGACGGCTATAAGAGTGGGTGTTGCTAAGGGCAGTCGTGGGTAACCAGGATTTCAAAGCTACGATCTGGTACCCCAAATTCCAAATCTCCTGGTTCTACCTGTGCACTTACTGTACTACAGGTGATCCAGTTATTAACCCCTCTACATGGCTGAAGAATTGTGCTAATTATAGAAATCTAATACAAATTGGCTGGAACAAATACGTGGGGCTGGATTGTAGCTTCTGAGTCCAGGTTGCAAGTCCCCCAGCAATCAGAGGATCGCTGGTCCGATTCAAGCGCCTTATCAATCTCGCAAGTGTCCTTGAGCAAGACACTGAGCTCCCGATATCCTGGTTGGTGCCTTACATGGCAACCTTTTGCCATCTGCAGGTGAATGGGTGAATGCGAGGCATTCTCTGTCAGGTGTCCTTGGTACCCTTTTGAACACTGTATGAATGCAGTCCATTTATCATTTCCATTCAGCAACAGCCCTTCATCACACAGTGCTTGTGTGTGTGCAAAATGGCTTATGAGGGGAAGACTCCAGCCAGCTTAGAAAGTAAAAACCCTGCTGCATATTTCATCTAGCGATTTTTTAACCAGCTGATCCTAATGAGCACAAAAATAATCAGACAGGTAGATCAACTAATTAGTAAAATGACCTGTGTTGAGTACAAAGGCAGTGGGGAATACATGGTGGGGTTTTTAACTTTTAACACCGAAGCTGGGATCTCCACTTTTGGGCCTAGTTGTCTTAGTGACAGACGACTCCCCCAGTCCACCAGTAATGACCCACGCAACCTTCAAAGAGCACCAGAAGCTACCACCCTGCTGCCCTGCACTAATGTAATGTAAAACCTCCCAAACGAATCAACGTTGTGGGGGAGAAAAGAACCGATAATGCCTAATGCATAACTTCAGAATTAAACTGTCAGCGGCTCCGCGCGTAATCATTAGAGGAAAATCTATTACACGGTCCACCGTGTTCAATGGAAGACAAATATTTTGCCAAGTATAGCAGGTTGCTGATTAGGAGAGAAGACAGGACATTAGTTTGCATGCGGTCGTGTGTGTCTGTATGTTTTAGTATTAATGTATGCATAATCTGTGTGTGCATAATCTGTGTGTGTGTGTGTGTGTGTGTGTGTGTGTGTGTGTGTGTGTATTTGTGTTTGTGTGTGTCTGTGTGTTTAGAGTATATCCATGTGGGAACAGTGTGAATGATGATATATGGTCAGCCACAGCTCAGCATGTGGAGGTTGGCTTTTGGCGGAAGTTGCCAGAACAGCAAAAGCTTTAAATTGCCACTGTGCATTTTCACTCCAGCCAACAGCCTAATTTTACACCCGTCAGTTTCTGCACTGTAACATAACAGCAGGCATCAAATACTGAGTCATTTTGGCCACTGAGTAACAGTTTAAGACTGATTCACTCCCCTGATCTGGGTTTATCAGCCAGTATAAAATGCCCCTATGCAGGGTTCACAGGCCAGTTTGAACCTGTGAGCTGTAATAGAGATGCCACACTTTTACTGGGTGACCACAGGTCACAGATCAGCAGGCTTTACATGTCCCACTCTTTTAACCTCTCATCCGTGATGCGTGAAGGTACTGCAAGAGAGACAAACACATGGGCTGTTAACAGGAAAATATCATCACCTCAATGCTTAATAAACTGGTCGGCTACAGCAAGGCTATTGTCCTTTTACCATAAATTTCTGTTTCTGCTACAAGCGTCTTAGTGACACCAGTGCTCCCTTCACCACCTCTGATAAGCCGTCTGTATGCTGCAGAAGCAATGCGCCATTAGTTCCAGGCAATTTCCCCATATTCAAATCAAGCTCCCCCGGGCTTAATTGGTAATTGGATAATTTGACACTAATTTAGCATAGATTTGGTTCCTATGCAAATGAGTTGTGCGTTCTGGGGGGACATCAAAGAGGGGAGACGATAGATTGTGTGCTGTTTTTCCCCCTACCACTCCCACCCACCTCCTTTTTTGTTGTTTTTAAAAGTGTGCTCTTGTCGACATGGCAAAGCATCGTTAACGGTTCATTACGGGCTGTGAAACAAAGAAAGAAGAAAAAGAAAAAAAAAACATGGTGATTTTTTTTTCCCATACTCCTTTTAAATCTAGTACCACTTTAAGAACCCCTCCTCGCCTTGAAAATATCATTACTTTAATGTTTCATTGCTCACATAATCTCACTAGAAACAAATTACTGGGTGGAAGGAGCTCTCTGAGCCAAGCGGAGTGAGGCAGTCCCCACTGAGGTGGACTGATTTATCCCTTCATCATCTTCTCGCCCCAATAAGGGGAGCACAAGTCACTTCTTCTTTTTAATAATAATAATAATCATCATTTTATATACACAGGCACACAGTTGTGTGAGGCCGGCCAGATTGAGCTCTCCCTCGGGCTCATTTTGGGAGAATGAGAACATTTAAGGACATTCATTGCACCCCCCCCCTCCCCAAACTCTTCCAAACCTCCGCCCCCTCACCCTTCGTCCACCAACCCCATCTCCAGCCCTCCACCTCCTCTCGCCACCTCATTTGCTCACGTGGGACCTGAAATGTCCTCATAAATCTACCCCATCAAAAAAAGGTACCCAGCTCGCAAGGTTCTCTTGCGATTTGCAGGCACTTTGCTCCACCATGATGAGCCACCATGGTCTAATGAATAAGGAAACGATCCAGAGCCGTTTGCTCCAAGAGTGTCCACATTCGCTGTCCATGAACAACAATTGATTTGTATGTCCTCCACGCACAAGTGTTTTTTGTGAGGTTTTTTTTTTCTCTTTCTCCCTTCGCCTGAACCGTTCAGCTAAATGAGGTAATTTCACGGTCTGATCAGCCGACAGAGCCGCTTTAAACAGACCAGAATCGTCACTTGTGCCCGATTTGAGCCCCTTCTGTTCCGATAAATTAAGCGTGGGGCAATCCTGTGTCAGCGGCGGATGTTGACGTGATGGCTCATGTGATGGCAGACGAGATGTGGGAGAGGTAAGGTGCTCGCTAGCTCAGCCCACTGGCAGGCTCGGGGGTTGGATGGGGGGGGGTAGGTGATGTGCCCACTGACACTCCATAGGGCAGGACAGCACTGCGGGAAGTTAATAGCCTAACAGTGGAGTCAAGGCTCAATAAAACACTAAAGGAACCGCCTGACTTATGAGGCCCAGACCATCTGTGGAACGCCTGGGACGTTTTAACGCCCGACTTTTTACGACTTGAGACTTGTTTGAATGACTCCTCAGACGTCTCGAAAAGCAAGACTTTATTGCGTCTAATGTGTGCTATCGGTTCATCAGATGTCAAAATTTAATATAGACATCTGCAGGGAAATCTGCTGTATTGGCTGTGCTTACATTCGTCGTAGCCCCGAAAGACCTTGCACTGTTTGTATGAAGTATCTAATTCTGTTTATCAAACTTTCGTATTGGGCGTAATTTGAAGCATGTCGGTACTCTGACACCTTCAGATCCCAATGCAACATTTGTGCTGCTGCTGTACTGACATCTAAGGGAAGGCACTGACAGAATTTTAACTAATGGAATGCTAAACATGATGGTCACATGGTAGGGTATAACCTGACAGCTTAAATCCGTCTCTATGGCAACTTGGCTAACGTTGTGTTTTTGTGTAGTTGTCAAGCTCTTGGCGAGGCAGCTCACCATACAGATTTAACTAAGTTTTGAATGACCTCTTCTAAGCTCCCTGTTTTAGTTTGCTAGTCCTCCTAGAAGATGTTATGCGCTCGACACAGTTGTAATATCTTGCCCTGCGTCTATGGAGCTGAATGCAGATGTTAAAACACTTAACCCAGAAACCCAGTGACCCTCCTCGGACACAAAAGGCCCAGTGTGTTTGTGTGTGTGTGCGCTTCAGGCTTGACATTGTGGTAATGGAAGCCTCTCGCGGGGACCCCGTCTGGCTGCTCCGCGCCTGATGAATGCTTGGCGTCGTCAGGCACAGTAACGGAGGAAATGACCGCTTGGAGAGCGGAGCTAAATTCACGTTTATTTCTCTCTCCACTCTGTCTCTCTGTCTCTCTTGCTCCCTCTCACACTCTCTCTGTTCCTCCCCCTCTCTCTTTTCCTCTATGTTCCTTGTGTTTTTCTTCACTCTTTCTTTCTCCAGATGTCCTTCACTTGCCCTTGTCAGACTATATTCATTTTTCTCTTCATCTGGCATAGACACAAACATTGAGGCCCCAACCCATGTCTGTCTACTGTAATGGTGGAATACTTTTCTGCTTTTAAAGTAACAATAAAATGGAAAACAGCAAATGTTAACCCGCCGCACCTCTCTCTCTCTGTCTCTCTCTGTCTCTCTCTGTCTCTCTCTCTCTCTCTCTCTCTCTATGTCTCACAGCAGGATCACTGCTTCTATCATGGGCAAGTGCAAGGCCACCAAGACTCCTGGGTAGCCCTCAGCACATGTTCAGGAGTAAGGTACAGTATCTTCAACCATCTCATCTTGTTCAAGGCCTTTGGACGTTCTTACTGTTTCCCCCCTAAACACTTAGCATTTCCAAAGAGCACGTTAGAAGATAGCAGAAGACCATGTACAGAATGTAATGCAGGCATTGTTGTTGTTTTTCCTACTCAGTGCAGTAGGTTCAGCAGCAGCATTATGCTAATCAGATGACTCATGCCACTTGCTAATGAGTGCTGTCTAAACCAGAGTTCAGAAGATGGGCTGAACCTTTTGGACTCGTAGAAGTAATGGCTAGATACTAAATACTATTACAATACAGTCTCAGGGTGCTTCTAAATGACTCCTCTCACACAGCTTTGGCTCAGTAAAATTTGCAGCAAATCCTCAAATGCAGAGCTAGTTGAAAAATTGGGCCATTAGCCTTCTCCTGGCACAGAAGGCAGAAATAAATTGCGCTCTTGATTTCTGTAATGGAGAATTAGTCATCATTTCGAAGTTGTGTCTTAATTATTAACCCTTAAACTTAAATTCAAGATTTTGTTAGAACATAAGACAAATTTCTAAATTTACATCTTCCTCAGACACCTACTCAGACACACATGCTACATGTTGCCAGTCTCTGCCATGTAGTCTAAAGAACCAACGGCATATCTCTTAATTATGAACCCTGAAACATATTTGTATGCTTAATAAAGTAATTAAAGGTTTTTTAATTTAAGATTGAGTTAGAAAATAGGACATATTGCTGAATTATGATCATCATGCCATGGGAAGTGACCTTGAACGCCTACTCAGGCACAAATGCCATATGTTGCCAGTCTCTGTCCTGTAGTGTGTAGACCAGCTGCTTACTTCCTGTTTGAAAGAGTGAAGCCTGTCCCTGCCCTGATTGGGCTGGTCTAACAGGATTAAAGGATTGGATGTTGACCATGGTGTTTATCAAGTGTGCTGCAAAAAAACACTTTGTCTGAAATAATATTTATTTTCAATTTTGGCTCGAAGCTATGCAATGAAAATTAAACGTCTTTGGTATTAGGCTAGACAACCAAAGGCAGGATGGTCTTGCCTTGTGAAGTGTGCAGTGTTTGATCTGTCAGTGTTTGGTCAGTGGGACTTCAGGGCAAGGTTATTTAGAATGTTCTCCTGACCGACTTTTTATTTTTCTTTTCAGAAGCTTTGCATGTATTGTGATAGAAAATTCCACACTTGAAATGCTTTACTTTTTTTTGGTCACGGCTATAGAACAGTCGCAGTGCAAATAACACCATGCATATCAACGACTTTGGAGGGAAAATTCCGCTCAACCCTTTTAAACCCTCCCTTTTCCAACCCCTCCTCTCTAATACTGTGCCAATAGAAATGGCTTTCATTATTATTTTTCTCTTTTTTGCTCTGTCAAAAAGACTTCAAATCTAAACCAGATCCATTTTTTATTAGAAACTTGGAAGAGCCCCACCACAGAAAGAGAGAGAGAGAGAGGGCCCTACTCCCTTGAGGGATCAGGTAGATGGGAGTGTTTCACTGAAATTACTTTCAATATCAGCTTGTCATTTTAATATCAGCAAGCCGTTACGACTCCCTTTATGATATTACAGGCAGAAGTCCAATATGACAATGCACATCATGTATGCCACCTTGGACTGTGTGACAGCATGATGCTCATAGGGACAGAGACAGTGTGTGTGTATGTGTGTGTGTGTGTGTGTGTGTGTGTGTGTGTGTGTGTGTGTGTGTGTGTGTTTGCAATAAGAAGTCTATTAACGAAATTAAGGAAATAATGAAATCACGCGTGGGTGGGGGTGGAGTGGGACGCTGGTGATTATTTTCACAGCTGTGTGAGTATCCGCTGTCAGGCTAAAGTGGGTTCTGAAGGGGAAAGTGGCCCTGCTGGGTTTTTGTTATGTGTCCACAGTGATTATTTGGAGAAAGGAGACACAGGCTTTGCA
>CM059284.1:24733225-24743225 GCA_030347295.1 Setipinna tenuifilis
TCTCAATCCCTCTTTTCTCTTTTTCTTTCTGTTTTTCTCCTACTTCTCTTCCTTCCTACCTTCTCTCATTCTCTCGCCTTTTTTTCCCCAACCCCCCCACCCACCCACCCCCGCTCCATCCTTCTAAACTAAAGCCTGCAGAGCATGCTTATCAGCAGCAGCTTTAAGTGCTCGAGGGCACGAGGCTCTGCGGGCTTTTCCACTGATCGGGGATCAGCTGGTGCTGGCCGGGCGCTGACCCTAATCATTATCGGCCCAAACAGCGACACTGACCTTGACTAAAAGTTCTCAAGGGCGCCCAGAGCCAGTTTGCATGAGGCAGCGAAACAATGAACGTAAGTGGGGGGCCCCCCAAAACAAACACTTCAGCCAGCTCTCCGTCCCCCTCTTGTGGTACACCCACTCACAAACAGAGATGGGCTGCATAAAAAAGGGGGCCACTGCTTTTTCATTTGCTAGGTTCTGTGTGTGTGAGTGATTGCATGTGTGTGCAAGAGTGTTTGCATGTGTGGGTGTATGAGAGAGAGAGATAGAGCTTGTGTCAGTGTGTGTGTGTGTGTGTGTGTGTGCGTGTGTGTGTGTGTGTGTGTGTGTGTGTGTGTGTGTGTGTGTGTGTGTGTGTGTGTGGGTGGGTGTGTTTCTGTGTGATGACGGCAGGTGCAGGGTGGTTACAGGGTTTAATGGCATAACTTTTGAGGGTGGGGGGTCACCGCTTTGCTTTGGATATGGCCCCATTGGAGCACTAATTCAGGCAGGATGACTGTTCTCTTTATGTTATCTCACCTTAAGCATTAAAGAGAGTTTTCTACTGGTGCCCTTTTCATCGACTGATACTCTCTTTAGTTGGAGTGGACTCGCGTGTTTGTCTGGGAAAGAGTCCAAGGCAGGGTATAGTGATTTTAAGTCAGGCCCTTTTTTATTTTACGCTGAGCTGCACTGTGTGTGTGCTGGTCACCTTGGGTTGCCTTGTTAAATGTTGTACAAAATGGACACCTTTTTAAGCAAAGCTGTCCATTATTCATTGAGTGTGCCTGGAACGGTCTTCCTTTTTACCATGCAAAGTGCTTTCTTCCTCTGTTTTGTTAATGAGAAAGCTGTCCTAACTACTTGCTGTTTTTTTTTTACAAGAAAACAAATGAAGCAGAGCTAAAAGAGACCTAATTTTATCTGTTTTGTCTCTCTGTTCCTTGTGTGTCATACAGGGGCCTGATTGTCTTGAATGCAAATGACACATACTACCTGGAGCCCAGGGGAGGCGAGGAGGTCCTCCACCACTCCTTCTACCGCGCCGAGGAGCTGCCCATCGCGGGAGGCAACTGTGGGCACGGCCATCAGACTGGACTCCCCAGAATCATCTCCAGTCTCATTCAACCTTTGCATCAAAGGGTAAGACCGCCCCCCCCCCATCCACCCCACATTGTACATGCCAAACTACTTTTGTCCCCCCGTTTATTTTCTCATGATTGAGTCCAAAAATCTGCTGTTTGTGAAGTGATGGATTTTGCCATGTGATGCCAAGGATTTGCTCGAAAATATTTTTTTGACGTTTTTTTGATGTTTTTTTGTGTGTTTTTGCGTTTTTACCTGTTGCTAAGCGACTGTGTGGTAGAACCAAAATGGTATTATTACAATTTTGTACATCTGGCCTAGAGAAAGAAAAAAAAACCTGAACAATGACAACAATGACATGTTAATTATGCACTTACACCGTAGCAACACTGAATGAGTGTGTTGTTTTATTCCTTTTTGCCCAGAAACTACCACGTCACACTTCTCCAAAAAGCCACACAACCGGACATCTGAAATGTTTCCCACGATTGGTTAGAGCAGGGACCTCCAACCTCTCTGGGACTGAGGGCTAGCCGAAGGATGAGAAACTATATTGGAGGGCTACTCGTTCAAAATAATCTTAAAATAAATGAAAGTCTTAACGCCCCTTTGAAATAACACTGTGATTATTTACTTTTAATTAGGTTAACTGTTATTTGAACACAAACATGAAGATGATGAAAAACATTGCAGGAGTCACATGATAGGTTCCAGAAAATCCAATGCAAACGCCTCACAAGCTCTAGCCAGACTACCTGGTGCGAGGACAGCCTGGTAAACCAGTCCCTCGTACTTCACTTCATTTCATGCAGTGGGTCTGGCTGTGGTGTCATTGACATGGTTGTCTCAGGCAGCATCTTGCCTGATCCACCAGCGAACAAAGGGGGTCACGACCAGACTTTAGCGATTGGGTAAAGGCAGGCCCAATCATTTCGAACTTCAGCAGAGTCTACACCTTCATGAAGAAATTGTTCGCCGATTGGTCAGGCAAGATGCTGCCTTAGATAACCATGTTAATGAAACTACAGCCAGACCCTCTGTATAAAATGAAGTGAAGTTAATGATTAGCCAGGGGGTGGGAATGCTGTAATGATGATATGTGCCACACGACAACTTTAATCACAGCCACACGCTCCTACCAGCAGCAAGGAATGATGGTCGTGTATCGCTGAAGTGTAACAGCGGTCATAAATAACATATCAATCAAATCTCATTCAGCTCCATGCACACAGGGGACACTTGACTATCCCTCAAAGGCAGTCGTGCGACATTGAAATAAATGAATGCCATCGGGGGTTGGTGTCCTCCAATGAGGAACTGCCATTACTGTACAGTGGGGAGGGAGAGTGGCTCTCTTCATGTGATAGGCGTTTTGGGTGAATGACTGCTTGCTTGCTTGGAGTCATCAAACAGTCCCCGCTTACTAGCGTTCATGCTAAGCCCAGTGGAACCACATCTCTTCCAAAGTGGATTGTTAGGTTTGCTTTATATCTTTTGCCCTCTATTCTTTTTTCTTCTTGCCTTTTAATCACTTCCTCACTCTCTTTCTCTCTCTCTGTCTCTATCTCCTTTTGACTACCCTTTTCCTCTTATGTACAAATGGCCGTTCTTGTTCCTGTGTCTAAAATTTTCTGTCATTTGTCCACTTATTTTCCCCAATCTCTCCTCTTCTTACTGTCCGTCTGTACTTATGTCCTCCACTTTGTCTCTGATCTCTCAGCTCACAATGTCCCCCATACCTCTGTCTCTCTTTCTTTCTTTCTTTCTTTCTGTTTCTCTGTCTCCCACTCTCTCTTTCTCTCTGTCTCTCTCCCACTCTCACATTCTCTCTCACTTTGTCTGTCTCACTCACTTTGACTCTCTGTCTTGTCCTCTCTCTCTCTTTCTCACTCTGTCACCCTCGAAGGTCTTACTGTCTTTTTCTCTCTCTTTCTGTCTCTCTTTCTCTTTTGCTCCCTCTCTCTCTTTCTCCCAAATCTCTATCTCTCGTTCCGTCTCTCTCTATCACTCCATCTTGCTCTTGTTTTTCTCCGGAGCCCCTCTGATCCCTTGCTCATTAATCCTTGGCAGTGGTCAGGGCTCCAGACGTAGACGTGCTGCTCCCCCAAACAAGCAGCCCAGGGCTGGCCAGAGCGGCAGAGCACAGTGTGGAGGGCAGCAGCCGCCGCAGTAGCCTGCGCCAGCCCTCCCTGTCTAAGTCCACACCCCCGCCTAACCCCTATGCCCTTCTGCTAGGCTGTGTGTGTGTGTTTGTGTGTGTGTGTGTGTGTGTGTGTGTGTGTGTGTGTGTGTGTGCATGTGTGTGTGCATGTGTGCTTGTGGGTGTGCGTGTGTGTTTATGTTTGTTAGTGAGAAAGAGCGAGTGAGAGTAAGGGTAACTCAGTTTTATTTCTGAACCTCTCCATCAGCATAGCATGGCCTGAGCTTCCTGCAGTCACCTTTGCTTGTTGCTAGCATCTTGTTTTTATACCCCTCCCCCCTAAGACTGTGAGAGACTGCGTTAGTGTGCGGGACATGATTAATACCAGGAGCTTACCCCACACCTGCACAGACCCACACCCACTCATTAATTCTGAGAACACCAGCACTATTTCTCACCTCCGATTGGTCGACTGCGAGAGTCGCTTGTGGGGCAGGGTGGATGGGGATTTGCATCTCACACATCCGCGTGAACTACCACATACATATTCACAGTTACAGTATCCACAATACCCAAACACACGCATAATACACACACACACGCATGGACACACACACAAACACACACACACACGTACACACGTCAACACAAAATCATACCTACTTAAGCACACTTTTATACACACACGCACATACACACACACACACACACACACACTCACACACACACAAACTACAGTGCAACACACTGACATGCACAAACGCACACATAGTCTATTTGTCTTATTTACAGCAGAAATATCTCATTAAGCTCGGCACGGCACCCTCCCTGTCAGAGCAGGTTTTGTTGTTCTGGGTTAATGAGGCTGCGAGATGAATGGGCAGCGATTGATCACGCCGCCCGCCACACTCCACTCTCCAAGACGGCCTTTCTCAGCACCCAAGAGGAAGGCACACAAAACAAACCTCCATATGAATCCAGCACTCTCTCTCTCGCTCTCTCACTCTCTGTCTCTGTCTCTCTCTCACTCTCTCACTCTCTGTCTCTGTCTCTGTCTCTCTCGCTCTCTCTCTCCAACAAGCACACCATTGCCAACGCCCAACAGCACAAGTGGTGTATTGGTTCTTCCTAAGCAGGGCACTCAGGGTACCTGCTGCTACGCACACAGATGCTAATGGGAGTTCAAGGAGCCCGTTTTTTTTTTGTTGTTCGTACAAGAGCTGCAGCAGCCTCTTCAGCTTCATGTTCCCTCTTTTAGTAGCCAAATTCCTTGTGTGATTTCTTGCTATAACCTAACTGCCTTTTTTTTTTTTTTTGGTGCTGATGATTTCTACTGTGTTATTTCACCACCGCCACCATCCAGACTCGCTTTCATCCAGGATTGGGGTTTGGTTGCTAATTAACATGGTAGCCATGCTGAGAGACGGCCGATCCAAACAGCTATTACTGCAGCAAGCGTTTGACTCTGGGCGTGTTTACATGAATAATGATGAGAGGAATTAAAAGTCCGATTTTTTTTTTCCGTCGCCAGCGAGTCACCGGCAAATTCGACTAATTGCCGTAGGCGTGGGTTCAGAGAAAGACAGAAAGAGTTATGTGACTTGTTTTTCCCTGTGATTAAACATAATGATGACAACTTTGCTGGCCTTGCCCAAACCATAAGCCTTTTGTTTTCTGAGCTTGTGAGATTTTGACCCTTTGCTCAACCTTGTCCACACCTGTGACATGTGAAATGCAACATTGGTGTGGGTTTGGAGAAAGAAAAAGAGAGTTATGTGACATGTTTCGCCCGTGATTGAGCAGAAGTTTGGCTAACCTTGCCTAGACCACAACCTTTTGTTTTTTCTGAGCTTGTGAGACCTTGACCTTTGCCTGACCCCCCCCCCCCCCCCTCTTTTGTGACGTGTCTTCTTCTCTGCCTCTGTGACAGGTGAGACGCAACGCCTGGGGCACGACCAAGTACATGGAGCTGTACATCGTGGCCGACAACACCCTGGTAAGCAGACGCTAACGAGCTGTGGGACGAGCGGCTCTGGACACCACCTGCGGCGCTAATTAGCCGTGTGGCCAACCCAGCGGCACCAGAGACAAGCACGCCACCCCGTCTCTCTCTGTCACTCTCACCTTCTCTCTCTCTCTCCCTCTCTCCCTCTCTCTCTTTCTCTCTGTGAGTCTCACCTCTCTCCCTCTCTCTTCTTCTCTCTGTGAGTCTCACCTCTCTCGCTCTCCCTCTCTTTTCTTTGTCTCTCTCTGTCGTCCTCTCTCTCTTTCCCTCTGTCCCTCTCTTTCTCGCTCTGTCGTCCTCTCTCTCTTTCCCTCTGTCTGTCTCTTGTGTGTGTCTGCCCGCCCTATTCACACCTCCACCTTTGTGACGTCAATCAGCTGACTGCCAGAGGAAGGTGCTGGCTTAAAATAGAACGGTGGTTTTGTTTCATTAAGTCTCACATTCACACATTGTCCACTGATACACATGGTCCCCTCTCTCTCACACAGCTACTGTGTCAGTCTGTCTCTGTCTGTCTGTCTGTCTGTCTGTCTGTCTGTCTGTCTCTCTCTCTATGTCTTCCTCTCTCTTTTCTTTCTCTTTCTATTTCTTGCTCTTTGTCTCTCTTTCTCTCTGTCTCTTTCTCCCTCACTTTCCTTTTCTCTTTCTTTTCCAAACTCTCTTCTCAACTTGCCTTTTTTTTGTCTCCAGTCTCAGTAGCCATTCTCATTCGCTCTTTGACACTCCATCATAACCTCTCCCACCTTGTCACTGCAAGACCCACTACACACACACACATGCACACAGACACACATACACAGACACACACACACATGTGCACAGGCACACATACACTCTTCTGTGGCCCCTCTTTTTTTGCCAGCCTACCACACACGTTCCCTCTCATTCTTATTCTCTACTTATTCTCTTCCTCTCTCTTTTGTACTCTGTTTTCTTTCTACTTTCTTTTCCCACAGACACTCCAACTCTCTTTCCAACAGTCTTACAACACTGAAACTCTCTCTGCACAAATCACGTCTGTGTGCTGCGTCGAATCCACCCCCTCTCCTCCCCTCCCCATCTCCTCCCTATTCCCTCCTCTTCTGCCTTTCCCCCCTCCCTTCCTTCCTCCCTCCCTCCCTTGGCCGCATAGATTGATAGTGTCAGGGACCATGGAGCATGGAGGAGGCTCAGGCATGTTAATGTCCCTTGCAGACCTACAGTTACCCCAGTTTACAGTCTGAGCATGTAGCCCCCTACGCCAGTCGGACCGAAAGGAACCGAGCCGGTGACAGCGCCGCCGCTAACTAGAAAGGAAATGTAGTGGGGAAGCTGTGCTCCAGGGCTAGTTTAAACGCAGTGTCATCTGCTGATTGGTGGGCTAAATTTATGCGCATAAACAAAGTTTACAGGGAAAAGCATTTGAAGTGAACTCAGGTATTTTACAGTAGCATACATGCACACTGCAGTCACTGAAATTAAAAATACTGATGTTTTGCTTGGGGGTGGGGGCTAGGTCTGTGATGTGGCCATGCTGTGTGAATTTTAATGATAAGGTTAAACCACCAGATGGCCTTTTGTTGCTGGTTTAGTCACAGGATGATTGGAAAAACGGAGGCCAGGCACTTTGTTAATTGCAATAATTACTAATCCTGAGTGTTAGCACATAGAGAAAGCCTTTTTACTGTGCCTTTTTACTGTATGTGCATCTTTTAATTTGCCAACTCTGAGACATGTTTGTGTTCTGTCTTGTTTTTAGTACAAAAGGCAAAACAAGGACTATCATAAAACCAAGCTGAGGATCATGGAGATTGCTAACTACGTTGACAAGGTATAGTATGCTCTCGTCACTCTGTGGCCTTCACACTGACTCATCCGTTTTTTCAATAAATAAATAAACAAAGAAGATTAGGCAACAAAAGCAAAAGCATCTGCACACAATAGGAAATAGGCATTTGTTCTGTTAAATAGCGTCATTACCATGATGTGGCTGCTGGCTTCCACAGAAGGCAAAAGGCCAACCGCAATCACAGTGCTAATCACAATGAGACACAACATTGGGCATTTTATTGCTGTTATTTAACAATACTGTATTGTAAAGAGTGACAGTAAACAACAATAAAACAAAACATCTAAAAGCTTTGTCCTGGATGCAGTTAATGTTTTTATTGGCTATTTCATGCAGGAGAAAATAGTGGTCTCACTTTTAATAGGTTGTTGTTTCTTCTCAAAGGACAGTGTTACCAAAAATGCTTAACGGCTACATAGTATGTACGCAAAAAGGAACACAGGGTAAGGATGAAAATGACTGGAGGGATAAATGTGCAGCTAGAACAGTTAATAGGCTTGTCAATCAATCCAGCAGAGGCAGTTGAAGTGTGTTTTATTCACACTAAAGTGCTTTTTATATGCAGTAAATGTCTGTGATGGTGACGGGAAAAGGTTAGGCCTATAGCTCCAGACATTTAAGCAATGTTTCAAATCTGCACTGGGGTGGAAAATGATTAAACTCATTACTTGTCACCAGATTCTGCTGATTAATTTATTTTGTGTGTGCTGCATGTTTGCAGTGACTGCATTCAGACCTGTGATCTATTAAAGACATTATTAAAAGACAGGACCATAAAAATCAGCTGGTCCATCTGCTGAATTAACTAAAACGAATGCATTCAGACCTACACTTTTATAGGCCTTTAAATATAAAATAGAATAATCTTTAAGGTCATTGTCATTGTATTGTGTATGTTGTTAATTAGCCTTTGGTGAGTCTTTAAAGGCAGGACTTGTGGGTAATTTAGTTTTACAGGGCGCTGAACATTCGCGTGCCCCTCATCGGCCTGGAGGTGTGGACGGAGCGGGACCAGTGCATCATCAACGAGGAGCCCAACTCCACCCTCTGGTCTTTCCTGCAGTGGCGGCAGAAACTCAAGTCCCGCAAGAAGCATGACAACGCCCAGCTCCTCACGTGAGTGCCGGAGCAGCCCAAGCGGCAACAGCATTCTAGGCATTCAAACAATGAAGCCAAAACCGAGCATTGTAAAGATGCAGTACCATAAACATACACTGGGGACTGGCTGCAAAAGTAAGTCACCTGCCCATAGATTCCCATATAAAACTTAAATTTCACTGCAAAAATAAACACATTTATACCTCTTTGTCTTTTGATAGCGTTTGAGTTTGTGACAACTGGGGGTGTATATTAGCTTACTATGCAGATAATTCACATTAACATTCACACAACGAATTGGCCAAGATGGCAGCGCCCAGAACTTTTAAATTCAGGTTCATCCAGCTGTTAAGAGATTCTGTGAGGGGCATCACAGAGGGTTTGTGCAGTTCTTTACATACAGTCTATGGCCCTGTGGACCCCCAGCTGCCTGTCTCCTGCCCCAGCACGGGCAGTCGATAAACACTTAGTCACCGGAGCGACCTGCTCAATACTCAGCCCGTTACAGAACCGATGGACCACACCGTCAGCCGACATTACTTATGGATGATAAAGCAAAGCGTTGGCTTCAGCTGAAGGGGACATTAAATCAGCATGCATCAACTTCCAACGTACGAAAAAAAAAAGACGGGTTATTACAGTTTGAGCATGCTCGAGACCCCTCACTACAAGTCGTAGCCAATGGTTGGCCTGATTTAGATCGGCCATCCCGTCCCCATTCCTCCTCTCCCACTCTCCCTCTCCCGCTCCCTCTCCTCCCCCTCTCCGCTCTCCTCTCTATCCAGTCAAAGTGATTGCCTGAGCTATCAAACCCCATCAACTGCAACAAACACAGCTGTTGCCGACCGGCTTGACCAAACCCTCAGAGACTCCCAGCTTCCAATGAGGGGGCCTAATGGCTAAGCCCTCTCGAGCATCTGATCGGGCAGAAGTGGCTTCAGCATCCCGGGAGAGGTGGTGGTGGGGGCTGGGTAGGGACGGTGTTGGTGCTGTGGGGGGGTTGGAGACATGGGAGACTCAGAGAATAGGTGGGGTAACGAGGACGAAGTGCTGAATAATCACTCGCACCACTCGTGGCCTGATTAGTTTTTTTTTTTTTTTTTTTTTCTTTCCCACAGCCGAGCCCCGCTTTGTCAGAATAATTGCGGCGGCACACATCGGCACGTCCTCCAGGCACATTAAGGCCCCCCGGCGCCCAAATTCCCCCACCGTCGCCACCGCCGCCCCCACCGCCTGTGTGCACTCACCCGAGAAAAACAAAAAAATAAAGAAATAAATAAAAAGAAATAATGCCGTCCCCTAGAAAAAAAAAGTTAATTAAAAATGCTCTGAATAATTAGTCTGTAGATAGCGAGCGAGAGCTCCTGGTCGTTCTTTTCGTACCCTCCTCCTCCTCCTCCTCCACCTCCTCCTCCACCTCCTCCTCCTCCTCCTCCACCTCCTCCTTCTGCTCCTCTCCTCTTTTTTTCTCTCTTTTAAAAAAAACGTACCCCCTACCTCCACCACCCACCACCACCGCCACCACCCCCCTGGCCGCCCCCCACCCTGTCCCTTCTCATTTTGGATGCTTCCCAGGTCTTGATTTGTTTGTTTTGGCGTA